>PVKE010014031.1:0-35579 GCA_004027555.1 Craseonycteris thonglongyai | reverse complement strand
TTGATCAGGCAAATTTCCATGCCCCCCAAAAAAAGCTTACGCCACCATTTAAGCGATTTTCGCAGAAAACAATACCTTGATGCATATTGGTCCGCCCGATCAACACCACCCATATATTTTATATAATTCAAAACAATATTGGGTTTCTTGACCATTATTTCCACACCACCTCGTGTAATCCTTTTGACCGTCGACATTCATGTGTCACCCCTCGTAGTCAAACAAGTGACAATCCTCTTATCTTTCCACCCTAAAAGTAAGGTGTTACCCCATCGATACGCGACCATGGATTTTTTCGAAAAATTTGGCTTTTTTATTTCCTTGGGCAATTCTTTCCTGTTCGTTAAGATCGTTCCAGAGATACTGCGTTTCAATTTGGCTAGTTCTTGAGCTAAGACATAACTAGTATAGTAGCGATCCATGTACATATGGTGCCCCTGAGCACCTGGAATTTTCTCCAACAACATTTTGTATAAGTGTATCGGAATTCTTGATGAAACAGGTAAATCGGGTCTGACCAAGAGCTCTGTTGTGAGTGATCCATTATATGGCAAAATGCAGCAAATGTAGCCAGTCTTCAAGTCAGCTAGAGTATAAACTCTGATACCCCATTTTGTCGGTTCCTTAGGATTGTATGTTATGATTTGACACTTCAAATCAGCCAGACGCCACAGTGGCGCCACTCGAGTTGCTGCTTCAAATCAGCCGGACACCGCAGCGGCGCCGCTCGAGTTATAAGAGCTACAATCACTTCAAAGTCCATGGTACACGGAATTCCACCCCAGACATTGCGAGTGATCGACGATCGACCAAAATGGGCCTCGAGTTCGACCTTTTGGCCTCGCGATCGACAGGTCAATCGCGATCGACTTGTTGGCCACCCCTGTAATAAATTACAAACTGAGTAAATGAAATTATTTGAGAGACTGAGAAAGTTAAAAACAATTGAGTTAAAACTGGAATCACAGTAAAATATAAATGTTTAAGTTAAATGTAGGTATTTATAATCTTTAGTAATGTGTTTTTCACCTCCCAGTAGTAATTTTATAGTTGCTGTTTTTATTCTAATCTCTTAATTTTTTTCCCTTAGGTGGTATCATGGAAAGCTTGATAGAACTATGGCAGAAGAACGCCTCCGACAGGCAGGGAAGTCTGGCAGTTATCTTATAAGAGAGAGTGATCGGAGGCCAGGGTCCTTTGTACTTTCATTTCTTAGCCAGACAAATGTTGTCAACCATTTTAGGTAAGTCTTTATTCCTATTATGAGGGTGCACATTATAGCTATTTTGCTGTACTATTCATAAACATACCTTCTTTAATAGAGGTGAATGACTCAGTGATATTTAAATTAAAAAAGAGATTTGTTTTCAGTTAAATGATTTAATCAGATTCAGAGTAGATATTGAATGTTTATATTGTTTGCTTCAAAATTCTTATTATTGGGCATTACTGTGCTCATCCCAAATAAAAATACCACTTTTAAAGTATTAAGTATAAGTCTTTATATATTAAAAGGAAACTTTGAGTGGTAAAGTGGAAATACCAAGTAACAGAAAATACAGGAAACAGTTTTTAAGAGCCAAGGTATACCCTTTAATTCATTTTAGCTTCACTGTTCTGAAACTCTTTGCAAACATTTATTTTAATTAAATGTGCGTGTAGAGTTTCAAATACAGATGTAAAAGTCTATTTATATAAATATATTTACATATTTTCTTCAGTTTCATTTTTAGGGGACAGGTTGGAAAAAATTATCATGTAGTGCCTATAATGTTAACTTATAAAATGTTTGTATACCCTGGATTTTTAGATTTTAAAGTAAAGTTTAAGAGTGCTATCATACCACACGTAGACTGTGAAATTATTACATTTTGTGTAAATGGTTCAGGATATCTATAAGCTATTTTTAGCCAGAGAAAACTTACTAAAATTTCTGTTCAGTTTTAAATATGGAAAGTCAGAAAAGGTTTCTGGGGTTGGATTCACAAATACTCTAATGACTTATGTTAATTGGAATTTGTAAGTGTGTTGTGTTATCTCATATTAGTTGCATATATATGTATTTTTAAAAGACATACCCAGAAGTAATAATTACCAAAGCTAAAGATATTAACAAGTGGTATTTTAATATAGGGATGTAGTTAAAAGAGAATTGAAAATTAATGTATTTATAATTTCTTTATGGAACTGGGTCTTCAAAATTGTCTCTAAAGGTTTTTGTTGTACTGGTTTTTTTTTCTGGTGCAAATAGGATTATTGCTATGTGTGGAGATTACTACATTGGTGGAAGACGTTTTTCTTCCCTGTCAGACCTAATAGGTTATTACAGTCATGTTTCCTGTTTGCTTAAAGGAGAAAAATTGCTTTATCCAGTCGCACCACCAGAGGCAAGTAAACTTGAACAAGATATCTTACAAAACTTTATTGTTTCACTTTACTAATGAGGTTAGCTCTTGTTCACTTTGTTTCTATGCTTATTTAATATGATTCAAGAAGTACTTGTATTAAATTTTCATTTTGGTTGTAGTGTCAGAGCAAAACTGACAACTGTTTTAAAAACAGAAAAAGTGATTTTCTGCTATTTTGTATTTGTTACTTGGTTTTTTTATAATGCTGTATGATGATAGCCTAACAAATACTTTTGAATGAATGAAGAGTAATTGACATCATAGTACTAATGCTGAAGTTGCTTCAAGATTTTGAAATGCCTTCTATATCATCAGATACAAGTTAATTTATGTTTCAGAAAGCTTATTTCAAATTCAATAATTGTTCATATAACTTGATAAAAATATTGATTATATGGTTTAAAGAATTTCTGTGAAAACAACAAAGCAAGGTGAACATTTCTAGGCTTTAGGTATTTAGAGCCTAAAAAATAGTTAGAATGATCCTGTAGAGTTTATAGTATGTATTTTTTTTTTTGGCTTTCACTTTGTGTGGACATACCTGATTTGACTTTGACATAAAAAGGTTATTTATTTTTTGTAAATCCCTTTTTTATGGTTTCTAGCCAGTAGAAGATAGAAGGCGTGTTCGAGCCATTCTGCCTTACACAAAAGTACCAGACACTGATGAGATAAGGTATTTTACAACATATTCTCATTTATCAGCATTTAAAAAAAAATTTTCGTTTTATCATTCTTGACAGAGAGAGAAGGGGAAGGGCCCAGAGCAGTCTCCACAGTTGTACGTCATTAGTTTTCGACATAGTTTCATTCCACACAGGTGGGCACAGGATAGGAACTGGGCTGGGGCCTCCAGCATGGGAGGCACACCCCCACAAGCTGGGGACATCCATCTGGGAACCTCCCACCTGGGAAGCACACCTCAGCTCATCATATGGGTCTACACGACCAGGGACGGGACTCGACCCTCAGATCCTGGGGCTATAACACAAGTGCTCAATCTGGCATCCCCAAACATTTGTAATAGTTATTTGAAAGACTTGGACAATTTATTGCTCTTGGACCTAGAAGGTTTTGGAATTTGAGGAAATGACATTCGGCAAGTTAAAACGTGCCTTTAATATTGAGTCATTGTTCCAGTATTCCTGTGTTGGCTTATCTGTTCAGATTGCATTTTGATCAGAGTGGTCACAGTGAAAACAACAGAAGAAAAAACTTAGCTTTTATTAGACTGTCTCTGAAAAAGTAAGAAGAGTTCTATTATGTTCTATACTCTTTCTGTTTTAATTACTATATGACATTTATGTAAGTGCTATTCAAACTATCAAACTTCTGTTGTACATGCTGGATGAATAATTTTAAATATTATTAATGGTATAGAACTCTAGAACACAGTATTTTTTTGTTTTTAGTATAGCTATATAATTTAATTTATATAATTTGATAGTTATCAAATTAGGAGTGTTTTTATAAGTTATTTAACTTTCTAAGAGAAAATTTGTTTTTTAATGGTAAAATTTTAAGGTTTCTTTTGAATAATTACTTGTTTATTGAAATCAACAGCAGCATTTAAAAAATAATTGTGTGAGGTGTTAAAACATTCTGGAAATATAGTATTTAATAGAACAAAGATTCAGATATCTGGAATCTCAAAATAGGAATTCCATTTTTATATGATTGTCCTCAAAGTAACAACTTTTTTATTTAGTTCTTGCTGGCATATCTTTATTTGTGATTTAAGATGGAAAAGTCAATTAAAGGAAGGGAGGAAATATCTGTAATAAAGAACAGGTGTAAACTATAAATTGAGAGATTTTGGATAATTTATTAATTCTCACCTAAGACAGTAGTTCTCAAAGTGTGATCCATGTATTTCATAATAATACTGACATCATTTCTCTTTTCAATGTGACATTTCCACTGATGGTACAAAAGCAGTCAGTGGACAGGGAAACTGCCAGTGCCTTAGCACAAATCAAGGGAGTGGCCCCAGACTCTATAGTGTTCTTCACTGCCACACACTTGCAGTTAAACAGACACACTAAAAAGCCAGTTTCACTTAAGAATGTTCTTGAGACATTAAAAAATATATATATTTTATTAAATCTCAACACTTGGCTACACATTCTTTTAATACTCTGTGTGATGAAATGGTAAGTACTCATAAAGCACCTCTGCTGTGCACTAAAGTTCAGTGTCGAGCAAAAGCAATGAGTTAAGAGCTGAGCTAGCTGTTGCTTTTTTATTTTAATTAAATTTATTGGGGGTGATGTTGCTTAGTAAAAATTACGTAAGTTCCAGGTTTACTGTTCTATAGTACATTGTCTATGCATTACATTTTGTGTTCACCACCCAGAGTCAGTTTTCTTTCTATCAGCATGTATTTGATGCCCCCTTACCCACAGGTAACCACTGAACTATTATTGACTGTGTCCGTTAGTTTTTGTTTCTTTGTTTCTAGCTGGTACTTTTGTGCACCATTTTCACTTCAGAGAGTAACTGGCAGGCAGACCTATGGTTATTCAGACTTGAGTACTTGACGTGTTTTTTGTTTGTTTGTTTTTTATTTTTTTGAAGAAAGAACCAAGTAAGTCTGTTACTTCAAGGGAAATAACTGGCAGTATTTGTTGCCAATGACAAAATTTGAGCTTTCAAGCAAAAATTGGAATTTTGGAAACCCTGTATTTGCCATCGGGCGTTTGACAGCTTTCCAAAAAATAATGACTTTTAGATGGGAATGATAATAATATTAAAGAATGAGATGTTTTGGTAGTGTATATGTGTTTACATATAAAATATATGCACAGCTCAGTGAACTACTGTCTAAATGATTAGTGATATTACAAAATTATTTACACGTAAAGATCCAGTCAAAGCATAAGACAGACCAAAAAAAAAGACAAATGAGTACAGAATATTCATTGATATATAGTTTTAGATTCCATATAGCTAACTTTCAAGAAAGTACCTCTTGTTGAGTTTTTGGTATAATCTATAATTATCTGAAAATTGTGCTTATTTAAAATAAACTTTTTGTAAAGTAACTATATCTTGTGTATGTGTAGTGAGTTATTTTATGTTTATAATTTTATATCTAACCTACATCTGAAAGAGTGATAACATTACATTTAAATTTCCAAGTTCATTCTTTTGGAGTTATATCCCAAAGCCTGTAATATATATATAATTACTATTTACAAAAATTTCAGTTTGAATCTAACAATATCCATTGATGTAGGTAGTGCAGGTACCTTTATTAAATCCATTTTACCCATGAGAAAATTAAGGTTAAGATTTTTAGGTGTCTTCAAAATTTTATATGTGCAAAATGCCAGAAATAGGACAGATATTTACCTTACTTCGTCCATTGCATTTTCCAGTGATATTGTCTCTTTGGCGAGGTACATGATTAGTCACATTTCCATGTTTAAAATTTTTAATTCATTTTAATAATTTTATAATTGCTGTCTTCAGTTTCTTAAAAGGAGATATGTTCATTGTTCATAATGAATTAGAAGATGGATGGATGTGGGTTACAAATCTAAGAACAGATGAACAAGGCCTTATTGTTGAAGACCTAGTGGAAGAGGTGGTAAGTTTTAGTCTTCTCTGCTCTCAGAATTATAAATATATTATAATATTGTGCAACTTAATATATAATCAGAGAAATTAGCTATGAATACATATTTTTTCTATGAAAAACCTCAGTTCATGAATACAAGGAATTTTTCATTAAAATGTATTTATTGCTAGTAAATACTGTATACTATTTGTAAAATGCATAGTGAAGTTAATCCATAGCTGCCAGTTTTCAAAAGGTTTTCATGAGTTTCTAAGAACTAAAAAGGTATTAACATTTGTGATTATTTGTATTTCTTTCTTGGTCTTCCTCTAAATGATGTTATATCAAACTGATCATAGAATTTCAATTTTCTTTAATCTTACATATATAGTATTTTAATCTCATATATAGTATATATATATATATATATATATATTATATATTCTAGTACCCTTGGAAAAACTTAGTTATGCTACACATATATTATCACATGGTTCTACATTTTGAGTACTCCCTTTGTTTTCATTGTCATCACATGATATGTGTACATTATCAGTACTCTTACTATATAGTATAAATAATCATGTTTGTGCATTTTTAGATGGTAGGTCAGCATTCCAGCAGCATTTGCAGTTCAGGTAGAATACTTAGTATCGCTGAAACATATCAGACATTATATTACAATTTTAGAATTCAGCATTTCATATTTGTCCAGTGAAATGGAATGGTTTTCTGTTATCTTTCACAACCCTCAGAGCTACCATTTTTAAATTATTCCATGACTGGGAAAGAAGTGGTGAAACCTGTGCTCTGATTATTGTTTCGGGAAGATGGCAGTGGAGAATATTTTTCTTTGCTATTAGTTCTCTTGTCTGCCTATGATGGCAGCCAGATCTTGATATGTAGAAATTAAACATGTGAGGAAAGGTAGTAGTTATGGAAATGACTGTGATACATTCCATATTTATAGTGACATAATTTAGTTGAAGAGCTGGGATTAGAATTCCTAATCCCTAGATTGGTATTCTGTGTTGTATAGTAGGAGAAAGATTTATCCATGTAGGCAAGAAGTGTTAAAATTGAAGAGCTTTATTTTTTGTATTGGTTTTACTACAAAATTTCTTAGTTAAAACTTTTATGTTGGATTTTCCTCCCTGTATAATATTGCTCCTTCCATTATTCTGATTAAAGGAATTACAGTAAGTTGAACTTTTCTCAAGCTCTTAGAATTATGAGTCAAATTTAACAAGATAAACTTTAATAAAGATAAGTGATAGTTATTCATTGAGTACAGAAAAAAAATAATAGCCCAATATAATATAAGGAGGCACAACCAAACATCAATTCAAGGAAAGACAAAATAAGTTGACAACTCAGTATGAGTGAACAATGTGATGTGATGAACTGAATATAGTCATACTTTGAATTAATAGTGGATTGTTTCATGTTAAAGAGTTACGAACAATTTTTACTCTACATTTAGAATAATTTTTTTATAATTTTATTGGAACATACTTATTCCTTGTAGATTGAAAGGCTATTCGAACAGAGATTGTCTAGATTCAAACATTCAGTTGGTGGTTGGATTTAAGGAATTTCCCACTCTGAAATTCTAATTACTATTCTCCAAGGACATTTATACTTTTATGTCTTAATTCTAGAATGTAAGCCAGCGAGGATTGTTGTCTCTGATTCAGTGATGCAACCCTATTGCCTATAATAGTGTCTGGCATTAGTAGGCAGTCATTAAATGTCTGTTGGATAACTAATTGTCTCCATGCCTTTTCTTTGCCATCTTCCTTGACATTCCTACCCTGCTAGACTGCCTTATAATATTAATTCACCTTTACCGGTTCAGCTCAGGTGTTGCTCCTTCTTCCACAGAGGATTTATGCATTTCTAGATTCTCATAGGCTAAATTGTTTCCACTTGTGTTTCCATAGCACCTTGTTAATTATGCATCCATTACATTGTATAAAATTAACTTATAGTATAAGCCTCTGGGGCAGTGATAATGCATGTTGTTTTATGTAATTTTTTAAAGCATACTGCTTTATAATATAGCGGACGTCAAAAAATGTATACGGTACACATTTTAAGAAAGGATAAAACTAGTATATTAAAATTGTAATACTCAATATATACTGATAACAAAAGATGAATACAAGTCAATTTGATTTCTGCAATTACAACAGGTGCTCAAAGTGGTTACCATTAGTTCCAGATACTTCTGACTATGGCAAACCCCACTGCTTGAGCAATGTTCGTGAAAATGTCCACTTGTATCGCTGTGCATGCCATTTCAATTTATCATGTGTCTCAAACTTAACATGAATGCCTGCAGTTGTTAGGTGCGTTGGAGGTTGTGTTGTATACTTAGCCTCCATTGTTGTACTTCCACAACGTTCTCAAATTGCAAATACCACCTCAAAAATGGTCTTGCACTCCTTGAATGACAAGCATACTTCCCTCATTTTCTTTGACTGTCTTGCCTGTCACATGGTGACACTAGAGTTCATTTGATTAATGCCATCTTTTGAGCAAACATCATACTACATATTGCCAGAGTAATTCCAACTTTGAAAAGAAATATATAGATAACATTACTTAAAATGTGTATATATTTTTGGTACCTCTGGTATAATAGATACCGTATTCAGTAAATGCTTGATTTTTAGTTTGGTTAGGTATTTGATGAGTGAGGACCAAATTGAGAGGTAAATCCATGTATACTTAGACCATTTTTTAACTCTTTCCTTCATTATTCAATGAAAACTCAGTTCTAGGCACTGTGCTAAGTACTCAGGGAAAATGAAATACCCAGCATTGTACTACTAGTTATGGTGATGGGTGTTAAAGAATGCCTAAGAGCTTAGGATGCTTATAGTCACTACAATAGAAGAATAACACTGGTCTGGTGTATCTTAAACTGGGGTATCAAGCAGAGTAAGGTAAAGTTCAAAATATGATGAGAGAAGGATGTCTTTTCTATTCAAAGAAAACTTCATATTCTAAAGTTTTAGGTACTCTGTCTCACTGAGGAGGTGGCATTTGAGACAACTTGCCTTGATGGTTTAGATTTTAACTAACAGGTAGGAAGCAGTGAGGGGAAAGGACATTTTAATTAAAAAAGGACAAGCTGCAATGTTGGGAGACTGTGGATTAGCAAATAGGTAGTTATGTATCACCATGGGATAAATACCTAGAGAAAACTGGTAGTATGAAACAGGAAACATGGATGTGAGTCATATGATAAAAGATTTTGGTTGTAAATTGAGAAGTTTGTAGGCAGTAGAGGGGTATTAAAGGTTTGGTTTTTGAAAATATGCTTGCTTTTGTTTGGCTTGGTGTTTGTTTATATAAGGCGAAGTTGAAAAAAACTGAAGAATCCAGATTGGAGTGTTAGGTAGGGTGGGGCACAGAGGTAGTAGGGCTACTGTAATAGTTTAAGAAAAGGGAGGAAAGGAGCCTGAATTAGAGTAATCACAATAAGGGAAGAAGCGTGAGGAGAGAGTTTTGGAAGGACATTTCTTGAACAGAAACATTTTTTCTTGTATATACATAAATATGTAGGATAAGGTGGAGAATATTTGAATATACAGCTTTTATTTATTTTAATCAAAATAGGCGAAAAGCTAATTATATTAAAATACTCTCTTAATGTCTTCCCCTTTAGGGCCGGGAAGAAGATCCACATGAAGGCAAAGTGTGAGTTTGTGTTAATTATTAAAAGGAAAAAATTACTGTAAACCTACTGATTGGATAACTTTGGACAAAAAATATCTTAATAGAAAATTGAAACTTTTTGTGTTGACTTAAAATTTTTTTTATTTGGCTTAGGAATTGATTTCTAAGTATTTTCTTAAGGTCCTCATGATAAAGTCTTATTTTTAAATAATGAAGGTGACTTAATACCTATATAATAACTCATATTACCAAGCTAAAGACTTTTCATTAAACATTACATTAATAACATGAATGTCACAATTTCTCACATCTTTTTTTTTTGTTGTTGTTAAATTTATTAGGGTGACATTGATTAGAAAAAGTTACATAGATTCTAGGTGTACAACTCTACATTACTTCGTCTATGTGTTACAATATGTGTTCACCACCCAGAGATCACATCTTCATTTTCTTCTAGATTTATTTTATTGTTTTTGACAGACAGAGAAAGAGAGAAGGGGCGGTTAGGGGCAGGGCACCGTTGGGCGGAGCAGTCTTCATAGTTGTACATCTTCAGTATTCCACATGGTTTCCTTCCACACAGGTGGGCAGGGGCCGCACAGGGCTGGAACTGTGGTAGGGGCCTCCCACATGGGAGGCACTCCACCTTGATCCATGGGCCGAACTGGAGGGGAGGGGTGGGATATGAACTTGGGGCCTCCCTCGTCGGGTGCACACCCCAGTTCCAAATGGGCCAGGGCTGGGATTTGATCCTCAGTCCTCGGACTGCAAAGCAAGTAGTTAATTTGCTGAGCCATCCTGGCTTCCCTTCACATCTTTATTTTCTTACTGATTTATTACTAATATTTCTTATTTTTATCACTATAGTTTTTATGGTTCAGGGTTTTTTTTGTTTTTTGTTTTTTTTGGTCAGAGAACTTTTTCCCCAAATCATTTTTCTTTACCATATTAATAAGATCCTACAAGGTCTTTCTTTTCATAATCTTTTCAGGCTGATATTAAGTATCTTGCAGGGCTAATTAAAAAATAAGTATCATGCACCAGTTACTTGCCACATTCTTTTCTTATATTCCAGAAGTTATTAGATGTAACCAACAACCTCTTAAGGGAAATCACTACGTATAGCATGGAGGTATAAAATATACCTCCATGAAGGTATTTTTTAAGTGTCTTTCTCATGCATTTTAATATTACTTGTATATTCTTTCTTTCAGAGATCTTAACTCTTAATCCCAATTCTATTTTACTCATCTTATTTTAATAGACTTAATTTTCTAATACCTTTTCAGTGGAACTTTTTTTTTCTTGCCATCTTGTTAGCATTTATGGATAGAATTTAAGGCTTCTCTCTCAAGTGTTTGCTTATTTTGTTTCTAATCATTAGAACATAAAAACATTAAAATGAATACTCCACTTGCAGTCACCTAATTTAGTTCCGCAACCTTCCTTAAATGGAACATATAAAATATTTTTGAGTTTATTTTCTATATTGTTCTACCTATGCAGCTGCAAAATGGGCTACATCAGTGAGATATATTGACTGTATTAGTGTAAATCCTCCCCACTACCTTTATCAGGAGTTACAAATTCTAAATAATGCCTGAAAGGGGTATACAGATAATGTAAGCATATGAAATGGGTAAGGTGTATATATTCCCATTTCCTTCCAAGTACAGTAATTTTGATCTTATTTTCCCTCTTGATAGAGATCAAAGTGCATGGAAAGATTTCCCTACTGAAAGAAAACAACACTGAAAGTGTGCTGATAAATGGCATCTGGCACTTACTCTTTACATTAGGGAAGACTGTAGAAAGTCAAACTAGAAAGTGTTTGCCTGCAGTATGCTGACCACCTTAATTGATGTGTGCAAGAATGGGAGTCTTTTGTTATAAAATCCTCTTATATTTCAAGAGAATATAGAAATCCTGTTCTAGCATTTATACAATAATAAAGAGTCAGACCATAGTTGAATATAATATAGAACAGAACCTTAATTACCTTTTAAGACAGCCTGGACTGCTTCAATTATTATATACTAGCTTTATGTTGTTCATAATTTGCACTGGGAGCCTTGGGAGATCTGAAGCAGTGACATAATGGTTGGAATAGAGTTAAAGACAGAATTTAAAAGTTTAATATTTCATTCCTGTGAAAAACTAAAAATCTTGTTGTGTTTTATTACTTTGATCAGTAATAGTATGGATAGTTTAAAACAGTGTGAATAGCGTCTAATCCTGTACCATTGGATTTTAGAGCACATATGTTTTAGTCCTTTAGTGTTTTTTTGTTGTTTTTTTTTTACTTTCCAACTTACCCTTTAAGCCACTATTAAAAATAATTGTAGACCCTAAGAATATATGGCAAAGTGATCTGGAATTGTCAGGTTGGCATTAATGTGTTAATCAATAAGATATATAATGGTCCTTCAGGTAAAGAGAGATTTAAGTAATTCAATTACTAGTAAGTAATTTTTAAAACCAATATGTAATTTTAAGGTAAAACTTAAATACTTTAGTTGCTATATGCTGTGAATCTTGACCAGAATGCCATTTATAATTTCTAAAGGTTTATTTTAAGTATACAGAATATAAAATGTTCTAGCATTCTAATTTGATATGTCATTAGCTCAAATAGAATTAGGATTACTAAGTCATTCTTTTTTTTTTTATTGTTTTTGACAGAGAGAGAGAGAGAGAGAGACAGAGACAGAGACAGAGAGAACTGAACTGGGGGCACTCCCCAGTTCAGCACATGGGTCCGCACAGGCTGGGGCCAGGACTCGATCCTCGGTCCCCGGCGCTGCAAAGTGAGCACTTAACCCACTGAGCCATCATGGCTTCCCCTATTCTTTTCTTTAAGTTCTTGATGATGGTATCCTTCTCATCTACACAATCTTATATTCTGATTTTTAGTAAAGTATGAATCAGTCATGTTGACTTTATTTGAAGACACAACTTATATATTATACAGAAATTCACTTTGACAGAAATATGAGAAGAATTAATTCACTAATTTTTTTCTGGGCAACTCTGTTGTGGGATTTCCCTGTACCTCCCAACTGAAAGAAAACACTAGCTATAACGTAAGAATATAACAGTTTGTCATTATAAGGATAAAAACATTGCTATTTTTGAATTGATAATCACTATGGAAACTAGTTTATACTAGATAGTCCCTAATTTTTTGCTATTTTCTTGAAATTATGCATATTAACAAAGTCTAGCTACAAATATAAAACGAATGAAGTAATCAGCTGTGTTACATTTATTTCATTGTCAGCTTGAAGTATACTTACTATGTTGGTTGTTTAGTTTTAATCATAAAACAGGAAAAAAGATTTGATTTACATACTTAATTTGTTCTCTTTTTAAGATGGTTCCATGGGAAAATTTCCAAACAAGAAGCTTATAATTTACTAATGACAGGTATTCGTATATTCACTTGCCTTTTATAATGTTGCAATTAAAAATAAAATTGGAAAGTGCACCAATCATTTATCATGTATTTTGTCTTTAGCATTCATTTGATACTTATGCGTGAACTAGTGTCTTCGTTCTTTGGTGATTTTTAGTTGAAAACATACATAGGGTGAAATATAAAATTTGGTGAAGTATATTCCATCTGCCCTAGTTAAAATGATGACAGGATGGGTTTGTTTCAAATAATAAACCCACAATATAAGTCAGTTTTTACTTTGCATATCCCTATAACCACAGTTTGAGAAACATTAAAATTAACATATTTTAAATAAGGCCCATCCTGTCATCATCTTAAGTAATAAACATTTAAGGCTGAATTAATTTAACTACCAAATATTTATTAATTAAAACATACAGTATTGGGATCTCAGAATCTGTAATTTAGAACTCTTAGTTCTTTTTAAAAAATGAGTTCAGTATATGGTGAATAATCTACTGATTATTAAAGATTGTTATCTGAGTTAAAGATATAAGGCATTGCATTTTAATGTAATTAATACTTTGCTCTTTTGAAAAATCTGAGGCAGATTTTGAAGAGTTCCATTTTATTGTGAGGATCAGTTAAGTAGATTAAAAATAAAGAACATAATGCTATATGGTAGTATTAGAGACCAAATACTCAACAAACATGACATGCTATCAACATTCAATAGGACTAAAATGTTTATTTTAGTGAATTTTGAATATAAGTTTGTATTTCTGAATTTGCACCACCCAATACTTGCACTCACTCTTGTTTTAGGCATGTAAAAGTCAAAATGAGCTAAACTTAATTTTCTTACATTAATTTTATTTTGTGTTATGTGCTCTTTTAAGTATCTGGTGATTTTTCTCCTCTGAAAAGTATACATAAGCACTTGCATGAACAATTTACAGTAATTCTATTCTTTGTATTAAATGTGAAATTTCTTGATAGTGCCTTGGCTAGATGATTGGAACTGTTAATTCCATTAAAATGATGTCTCATTCTGAATGTTCATTGTGCTTTCCGAGAAGCAATCACGTTCTGATCTTTTTATGTCATTAGGACTTAAAGAAAAAGCAAAAGCATCGTAGTGTTTAATCACTGCCAATTGAAGATATGAAAAAGACTTCTCTGAAATTAATATGAAAATAATTAATATATGATAATTTGCTTCTACAAGACATCAGGGTCGTACCTATTGAATGAAATACAATGTATGTGTATTGATTTTTATAAGGTACACAAATATTTCCACTGTTTTGAATCTACCTTAAAGTTTTGGTACTATTTTATTAGTTATTAAGTATTTCTAAGCAAAGTTCACTGTAACTTTTTTAGACTCTTCTTATTAAAGGGATTTATGAAGAGAATGTGGCAGTTATAGCCAGTATCCCCTCACTTTAGATTATTCTTTCTAAATAATGGTGCAGGTATAGGCATTATTAACCAGAAGTCACTGCTGCAGACTGCTGCCCTGTATTTTCCAATAATAAAGACTAGTAACTCACAAACCAGAAAAAAAAGAGTCTTAAAATGGTCTTTAGTATAAAACAAGTTTCTGGTACAGATTTGCATATGTTTATGATTTTTTAATGTACTTTGTAATTATAATACTTAACATTTTTTTTTTTATTTGATAACTAGGGAATAAAACTAACAGCTTCATTTTTACAGTTGGCCAAGTCTGCAGTTTCCTTGTGAGGCCCTCAGATAATACTCCTGGTGACTATTCACTTTATTTTCGAACCAGTGAAAATATTCAGCGATTTAAAATATGCCCAACACCAAACAATCAGTTTATGATGGGAGGCCGATATTATAACAGGTATTTGTGAAAAATATTTAGTTATTTTTTACTTTTGGTAGAAAATAATTGAGATCTTAGTAATATAGTATATTAATCAAAATTAAAGTTTTTGACTTTTTAAAATTTTAACTTACAAAATCTTTAATAATATAATTTTGTAGTAGTCATGTCCAATAAGTCCTTAGACATTGTTCAACATAAATATATATTAATAACTTGTTTCCTTCAAACATAATTTATGTAACTTCTTTGATTAGTTATACACAAGCTATTTCTCACAAATTTGCTAAATCTGTATATTATCTGTAGGACAGCAAAACATCTAATCTAAAAAAAAAAATACATTTTTTTTAAGGCATTTTAGTTGGAAAAAAGCTCTTAAAAAAAAACTTGGCTTACTACAAATGTTACCATGTGTTAATAATGGGGTTATTCCTAAGTTGATATTTCTTATTTGTAATTATTGGTTCCTACTTCTCACCTTTAAAATTCTAAGTAAACTCTTTGCTTGTCCCAAAACTCAGAATGGATTTTAGTTGCTTGATTAGGCACATAAGTTAATAGAGAAACCATATGATAGAATGGCCAGCTATTTCTGTATAATAGAAAGTAATCTTTCATTTTATTTCTGAACATAAAGGTTTTCCCATACTGAATAACTCTAGAGTAGCATTGTTTTCCCCCTTTGAGGCTTGCATAAGCTAAAATGCAAGTTATAATACCACAGTAGCATTCTGTATTTCATTTAGAATTTCTCTTAATTCCAGCTTGATCTTTGAGTATATAGGGATCCAGCAGCTGGTTTTTCTGGAAAACAAAACAATATATAAAAAAAAAGTTCTAGTTGTTTGCCAGAAGTTCAGTGGACAGTTATAAGATATCACATGGAAGATGTGAGTCTAGACAGTTGGATCCTTTTGCAAACCTCATATATAAACTGCGTGAGCACCTTCTACATTACAGTCTGATCTAGACATCTTCACTGAATAGCTAGCCACAATTTGAGCTCTAAATGAAGGTAAATTTTCCATATCTAGTTTTCTAGATATGGAAAATATAAAATTATGAATTCAAAGCATATGTTCTTAACTGAATTGATAAACACTCAACTTGATACTTTTTTGAAGATAAAATAATTTACATAGATTTATTGTGGGGGAAAGTTTATTTCGTTTAACTTAAACTTCCTTATGATACATATTCTGCAAAGATGAAAATTCTCACTATATAATTGAGGCAGTCTATAAGATATATAAAAGTAATTTGCTTGGTTGTATCTTTTTTTTTATTTTTGCTGCTGCTGCTGTTGATAAAGACCAGACTGAAACTGGAAGAAAGAAGTATTTGAAGTGTATTTCTTTCTATATTATTAGCCTGCTTGCAAAATAATGACTTAAATTTTTTTTAAATGTGTTAATTTAGTATTTGTGATGATTCCCCAAATCTTTGGACTTTTAGGCTTTTTATTCCCAGTGAATATGTTCATCATATAAAAAGTTCAGAGTATTATTTCTAGTTTTAATATTTAAAACAATTATTTTAGAGGATAGTCATAAATTATGTGAATTTGATGCCAGGAAAAGATCAGTTTTTGTAGTTGTTTTGGAAGTGTATATACCCCATTTCAGCATTAATATCAGTAATCAAGTAATTCCTAAGGAGACACACCTTTGTGATTATCATTTATTATTTCGATATGGACGTGTAAAGTTGGATTATCCAATAAATCTATGTGACAGAGCCATACTCGGCTGTTTCATCTCCCCATTAACTCCACGGTGGTCCTTTGGTAAGCAGTTTGACTGTTTCATTTAGAAACCAACCGCTTTGTTGAGACATAATTTCAGTGGTCCTATATTTACAGTTTCTTAAAATTTGTAGGTGCATTTAACAGAAAATATAATTTAGCAAGTATTTATTGACTATTCTACTTCATGAAATATATTGCACAGATCTTGTGCATATACGTTAAAGAAAAAGATACTGTCCTTATATGTTTAGTGCTTAGGTCTATTGGAAAAGATGGTAAGCTGACTGTGATAAATTAAGAGCTATCTGCACAAATATACATAGGAGAATCACTGGGAAGAGAATAGTTCAGGGGGTGGTGAGAGGGAGGAAGGATTTTGTCAGCCTTTAAGGTCACTAACATTTATCTAAGACTCAAGGAGAGGCTGCTTTATTTATTAAATAAATTACTAAAGTGAAAGTACAGGACATGGTATCTTTAGAATCTCATATTTATTTCACATACACATTTCTAGTGAACACATCTTAGTTTTCTGAGATATAAATCTTATCTGATTTCATGGCTAGAACTTCTTTGGAATGTCTAGGAAATTTTGGTTTGTTGCATCTCCCTTGACTATTTCTTTAGGTGTTTCTGTGTACAATATAAACTAAAGAGGAATTAAAAAAAAAAAAAAAAAGTCCATGGAAGTCCAGCTGATCGGTGAAAGCATTGAATTGGTTGCTATACACTTTTAAATTTGTTCCTGGGCACTCTGAACTGTACTTCACAAAAGCATTCTATTCTTTCAGCTCATGGACAAGAACTATGTTGTAATATTGAGGTGCTACACAGGATTGATTACATTTTACAGTTACAGAACAAGAAACTTTTGATATTTACTGTTTTTCCTAGAGTTGATACTTTTTGCTTTGAAATACTTAGTCATATAGTTAGAATACCTAATTAATATTCAAATGTATTCCTTCCTGACTTTTATTTTTTTTTAACATGTTTGGATTAATATGTGACAGCACACTTTTCCTTTAAAAACTTATAACCTTCCTTGTCCTTTTTATAATAATACCTTTTGGTCTTATTCTCCACTCCACCCTCTCCCTGTATTAAATGCTACCTCTGGTATTTATTTCATATTAATTTATACTTATTTTTTTATCAGTCTTTTCAAGTCTTCTGTTTTGCTTTATAACTTTATATTTGGTTTAAAATTATTAGTATAGCAAAGATTTTATCTCTGGAGGTATATATATATATATATATATATATACATATATATATATGTTTTTATATTCGGGAGATATACATGTATGTATGTGTACACATATATCCCCAAAGATAAAATATATCTATATCTGTATATAGTCTAACTACTATGTCAGTAGGAAGATTATGAAAATAGTCAAGTGATTTATTTAGTTATCTATATCTGTATGTAGCAATTATTGTATCAGTAGTAAGAATGTGAAAAAAATCAAGTGGAGAGTTAAGAGACATGTTTTTTAGGTGTCTTAAAATACCCATTATTCTAGTGTACTAAAGGAATGTTTAAAATTGTAGGATTTAAATATTTAAGACAATAAAATGGTCTATTTATTATAGAGAAACACACTTTTATATTAAAAAATCTCATATCATGCTAAAATTTTTGTTAAAATATATAATGTCATTTATTTTCAGTTTTTTGTTTTGTTTGTAGTATTTGCCAAATTTATAGAATAATTTAGGAAGTCTGAGTCACAGCAATTAGACAAGGAAAATAAATAAAAGGCATACAGATTTCAAATGAAGAAGTAAAATTGTCATTTGCAAATGACATAACTATGGATAAAGAACCCTAAAGATTACATCAAAAAAACTTACAATTGATAAATGAATTCATGAAAGTAGCAGGATACAAAATTAATATTCAGAAATTGGTTGTGTTTTTATATGCAAGTAATGAATTGTCAGAAAAAGAAATTGAGAAACAATCCCATTTATAATTGCATCCCCCCCCAAAAAATACTCAGGAGCACATTTAACCAAGGTAAAAGACATGTACTCAAATTTTTAGGGCATTGAAGAAGGTACAACTAAATGGAAATGTGTACTGTGCTCACGGATTGGAAGAATTAACATCATTAAAATGTCCATAATACCCAAAGCAATCTATAGTTTGAATTCCTTAAAGAAAGGAATTTTGTGGCACTTTTGTCAAAATAATCAGTAATCCTTTCCTGTTGTAGTAGTCCTTTTTTTTTAAAGATTTATTTTACTGGGTTTTTTTTTGACAGAGACAGGGAGAAGGGGGAGGGCCCAGAGCAGTCTCCATAGTTGACAGCATTAGTTTTCCATATAGTTTCACTCCACAGGTGGGTGCGGGGCTGTGCAGGGCAGGAACTAGGCCAGGAGCCTCCCGCATGGGCCCCGATAAGAACTGAATTGGGGACACACCCCACTTCAGCATATGGGTCTCCGTGGGCCGGGGCTGGGATTCGATCCTTGGGCTTTAGCACTGCAAAGTGAGTGCTTAACCCGCTGAGCCATCCCAGCTTCCCCTGTAGTAATAATCTTATATGGAAGATTTATTTTTTATTTTTTTATTTGATTCAGCTTTCACTTGCTGTTCATATGTTTTATGACCTAATTCCATATGATTTTTATAAAAACAATATTTTGATGATAAAAATTTTATAAGTTACCCGAACTCACTACTTGCTAATAAATAAATTCTGTTTTTCTGTCAGTTCTTCCTTCTCAATCTCAGAAATACTTTTATTAAAAATACAGTAAAAGTAGACTTTTAATTATGTTCTCATTTATTGGGAACATTCTTATTTTTCTAAAATAATGTGACTGTTTTTATATATTCTGTTCATGTATTTGATTTATGTGCTTTGAAAAAATTGCAAATAGATAATCCTTGCTAATAAGAGTTTGCATGTATTTTCAAGATTGCATTTTTTTTTTTATGAGACGATGTCATTGTAAGTAATTTTTATTTTAACAGCATTGGGGACATCATAGATCACTATCGAAAAGAACAAATAGTTGAAGGTTATTATCTTAAGGAACCTGTACCAATGCAGGTCAGTGTTGTTTTTCTTCTTAATAATTAGCATTTTATTAAAAAATTTGTTTTTGGTGGTATATTTTTGTACACAGTCATGCATATAAAATTGAATAAAATTTAAAGCTGGATTATTCAAATTCTTTAAAAATTAACATAAGAGAATCTCTTAGTTTTTATTTGTTGGTTTTAGATAATTAAGAAGTCCTGATGGCTTTTTGAGAATAGAAGCAGTGGTGGGGGCAGAAACCAAGTTGCACTGGGTGAAGGAGTGAGTTTGTTGGAGGCAAAAATGGAAACAGTTAAGGAGAAATCACAGCCAGGCTTATCTAGGTGAGCTTGGTAAGTAAAGAAAACAAATTAAGAAATGATAGCCAAAAGAAAATGTAGGCTCAAGAAGGGTTTAAACTTTGTTATGTGCATATAGTTTTATTAAGAGAGTTTTGAACCTGTGTGTATGCTCTGGGTAAAGACAGTTGTAAAGAGGAGAGTGACAGTAGTAGGGTGAGGGATAGGTAGTGGCAGTATCTGATGTGCAAGGTCCTGGAAAAGGCAAGAGTGATTAAAATCTAGAACACGAGGAAAAATTGGCCTTGAACAAGAGGGCCTATTGAATATTATTTGCTTTATGCATAGTGAGATTAAATTAGCCTCTGTTATTTTCTCATACTTTCTGAGGTTTGGTTGGGAAAGGTTGTAGCAGGGGTTAAAGAAAGATGCTGTCATGTGCTGTTCAATGTCGGATACATTCTGAGAAATGCATCATTAGGTGATTTGGTCTTTCTGTGATCATATAGTGTCATCACATTAATCTAGATGGTGTAGCCTACTGTACAGCCAGGCTATATGGTATAGGTTATTGCTCCTAGGCTACAAGCCTATACAACATCTTGCTGTATAAAACAACATGAGATTAAATCAAGCACAAGAGAAATAATGCAGTTAAGAGATGTGGTAAACACGAAATGTATGAGGCTGCTGCTGGCATAACAGCATACTGTGGCACAGCAAACTTCTTTATACAAGTAGAAAGAACATTCTAAAATAAAAAAGGTATAGTATAATACATACACCAGTAAAATAGTCATTTATTATTAAATAGTATGTGTTATACTTTTATATGACTGGCAGCCCAGTAGGTTTATTTACAACAACATCATCACAAACCCATGGTAGCATGCTGTGCTACCACATTATGACAGCTATAATGTCTACAGCCTCACGGTTGTAGGGAGGTTAATTAGCCTTCCTACATTTTTCAGCGCCATTGTAACCTGACAGGACCACCATTATATGTATGTTCCACCATTTTGCAATACTTCACTGTACTTCAAAAGAGTGATTAAGAATTTTCCTATATGGAAAATGGAGGTAGTTATCTTTCCAGAGACATAAAGGATTGCGAGAGGTTTTGCATACCCAACTAAATTTTCACAGTGATTTGTATTGTCTCTAGATTCTCTGTTTTTCCTCTTGTAGTTTCAGATGGTTATAACTATTTCTCATTGCAGTTGCTGAGGGGGGCATCATTCTAATGCTTAATATAAATTCAAGAATTATTATAATTTCGTCATGTTTTAATATATTTTGCTTCATTTCCTCATGCTTTTCTGGTAGAATGTAAGTGTCACAAGAGCAGGGGTTTGTGTTTGTATTCCCAGTGCCTAGAATAGTATCTGGCATTAGATATTCCATCAATATTATTTGGCTGAATGAATGACTGACTACTCTGCAACAGGAAGCACCCACTTCATCCTCTATGTTATCTCGAATGTGTCTTAATCTCATTGTGCTTTTTGCTGTCTCTATGTCAGGCTTTCCTCTCAGTCTTTCTAAATACTGTTAGTTTAAGATCCATCTCAAGTTTTACTTCCCCTGACGATCTTTTTAATAACTGTGGTCAGCATCGATGGACCACTTCTGTTGGCACTTCTGCCAGGCCTTGGCTATTCATTATTCTAATTACAACATCTGTAAAACTAACTTCTTAAAATTTAACCACATATAGTGGTATGTGCTTTCTAGAAACCACTGGTCAGGGTCTTTTTATTAGGGGTCAGAGGTACCTCTGCCTCTAGATGACAGATCCTGCCACTCATTCCCATTGCTATAACCTTAATTTTAATTTACTTTGGCTGTTTGAGTTAATGATAGTCTTAATTTGTTTCATAACTCTACAAACTTTGTCTACAAATTAAATCATACATTTCTTCCCATCATGAATTTGTGCTTATAATTTCCTAACTTAATTTTTACAGTTAGAAACAATAAGTAGCATGTGACACCTTAGTAAACTTTTGAACTTAAATTATAAGGTTATTTTAAGAATTACTTCAAATATACAGTGTGCCCCCCTCTTATTTGTGTTACTATTTCATATCTGAACAAACCTCAAATTGTTTCACTTGTGAAAGTGTTTATAATGCATTGAATACTTCAGAAATAACTGATGCTGATTACATAACAATTTGATTACTACATAAAAACCATTAAATGCTACTTGAGGTCTATTATTTTGGGCCTGGAGTAAAAGTAGGTTACAGTAGAAGTTTGGAAGTCAGTAACACTTTCCTATCCTTCCCAGTAGGATTGTAACTATTAGAGAAACAAAGACTAGTAATATTCTTAATGGAAAAACTGCTTAGGTAGAAAATCAGCTTACTTCCCCTGAGGTGACTCTGCATACCCCAGCTCAGTGGAAGGAGCTGGAGCAGAGTCCTAGCTCGGTCTGTCTACTCTGTGTAACTTCAATGCCCTGAGATAGACATTAGAAAACAGAAGTTTTTTGAGCAGTGCACTCCACTATAAAAATATTTTTGAACATTTCATGTTTTAATCACTGTTTCTTAAATGTATTAATTTATTGAAGTTTTTCAACCTGAGGAGGTTGATAGTGTAATTATACCCATTTTACAGATACGGAAACTGATACCTGAGAGGTTAAGTCAGTTACTTAAGGTATCAAATAATCCTTGACTCTTCTTCTTTCTTACACTATATCCAAACTCTCAAGAACATCATGCTGACTCTGCTTTCAGAATATATCTAGAATAAGACAACCAGAATCTGATTTCATCTCGGTGTTTGTACCTTTGCCCCCTTAACAATGCACAATAGTCAGAGCAATCCATTTAAAAGGTGTCACATCATGTCAGTCCTCTGTTTAATACTGCTGGTGTTCTCCATTTCATTCAGAGTAAAAGCCAAAAGTCCTCACAGGGTCATCAAGACGCAGTGTCATCCCATTGGTTCTCTGTACTCTTCTCTTTCTGCTTTCCTTCTCTCACTGTGTCCAGTCATACTGGCATCTCTTTACCTTTTTAAAAATGCCAGGCTCTTTTCTGCATCAGGATCTTTGTTCTAGCTTTTACTCTGCTCTAAGTGATTTTCCCTCAGTTACTTGATTCATTGTTCTTGAAAGTTTTGCTCAAAAATTAGCTTTACAATGAGGCTTACCCGTATGCCTTCTTTAATACTGTACTGCTTGCTCTACCTTGTACATTACTTAACAACTGATAAATGAATAATACAATTTGCTCACCCACCAATTAATAATACATATTATTCATTGTGTTACACATTATGTTTATTATCTGTTTCACTCATTAGAGTCTAAATTCCTTGGGGATGAGGATTTTTGATTTGTTCACTTACGTATCTTAAGACCTAGAGCAGTGCCTGCACTCAACAAACATTTATTGAATTTATTAAGTAAATGAAGTTTTCCTAGCCATTAAGTGACAAAGGCAGGATTTACAACCAAAGATCCTGGGGTCAGGAGCCTGCATGCTTAACTTCAGTGCAAAAGTTTGCTTCAATGACTATCAATTGATTGTCAAAATCTATTTTAGCATAACACTAGATCCCAGAATGCTGCCATCTGTTCATTTGCAACCATCTTCTTACTTTTTTAATAACTATCAAGTATATTCCTTTGTCAATATTTTCTTTGCTATTATGAGCAGAAAATTAAGTTTTGCATTTTTAGCTGTATTCAATGAAAGCTAATAAAAAGATTTAGTCTTTTGTATTTCTTTAAAAGATAATGCAATACTTGATAAAATAGTAAAACAAAAACTAAAATGTAATGCAATAGAGATGGTTTATTTCACTATCTCATCATCTTCTACACCAAGAGTTGGCAAACTTGTTCTGTAAAGGGACAGATAATGAATATTTTAGGTTATATGGGCCATTCTGTCTCTTTCTCAAATACTAAACCCTGCCTCTGTAGTGTGAAGGTGTCCACAGATGCTATATAAAAGAATGAGTGTGGCTGTGTTCCAGTAAAACTGTATCTCCCAAAGCAGTCAGTGGACTAAACTTGACACATTCACCGTGGTTTGCCAGCTCCTGCTCTTTAGCATACTTGGGAATAATTGTTGAATAATGATCCTAGGATGATGAAACAACAGAATGTTTCAAGTTACAGGAAAAGTAAGATTTGTGAGAATCTTTTATCTTAGAAAAGGATCAAATGGACTAATTAAATCTCTAATAAGAAGTCATAAAATATTAATCCTTGTTAATAGTAAGAACTGCTCTAAAAGAAACTGAAAAACTACAACTGAGTCCAGTGTACCCTGATGGTAACATTTAAGATTGATTTATTTTGGAAAGATAATTGTAAAGGCACTCTTCTCTCTCTAGTCTTCCTGATGCCACATTTCTTTTTGTTATTGGGGAGAGGGGGTGGCTGTCAGTCAAGACGTATGTGTTCCTAAAAATCATAGTGTTATGTGAAGTCTTTCAGTTGAGACCACAGGGTAATGGGAAAAGTGAGTAGGGGCACTACACTCAAAAACTTCATCAGTGACACAAAGATAAGGACAAAATAACAGTGTAGCAGTTTTTATATGTGTTAATTGGTTAAGAAATAAACACTACAATAAATATGGCACTTTACCTTTAGAAAGATCAGCTTTGCATGTCAAGTGGCCATTGGAAGGATTTTGAATATTATGAAGTGGTTAAAGGAGGATTATCTCAGATGGCATTATAACACCAGACATAGGTGAATGGGAATTTGTATATATGTGTGAATATACTAAACCCTGGGAAGGATTTGAGTTGTTTTGTATATTCTCATGTATCTCAGTTCAGCTGGATGTAGCTTTCAGCATTCTGTTAGTGTTTTATTTGTACATAAACATACATGAATTTGCTTTAGGCTGACTTTGGTTCCTAATTTATTGCTTATGCTAATAAGTGATGGGACAAATCCATGTTTTCAAAATAATGTTATTTGCTGTAAAATACAACTAACTGTACTATAGTTGTGCCCTTACCTGTGGGGGATACATCCCAGGACCTCCAGTGGATGACTGAAACTGCAGATAGTACTGACCATTATATATACCGTACTGTTTTTTTCTACACCTACATGCTTTATTTTATAAATTAGGTAGAGCAAGAGATGAACAATAATAATAAAATAGAACAGTTACAATAATATACTATAATAACAGTTATATGAATTTGGTCTCTGTCAAAATATCTTACTATACGATACCCCTTCTTGTAATGATGTGAGCTACACTGCCTATGTGATAAGATGAAGTGAGATGAATGACATAGGAATTGTGACATTATTAATTAGGCTACTATAAGTGTTACTTGAATACAGCTCTGAAATACCTCGACATTTGGTTTTTTAACTAAGATGGCTAATGGGTAGATTGCAAGTACAGCATGGATACCCTAGACAAAGGGATGATTCATGTCCCAGGTGGGATGGAGTGGGATGAGCGAGATTTTATAACACTACGTAGAACAGACAGCAATGTAAAATGTATGAATTGTTTTATTTCTAAAATTTTCCATTTAACATTTTCGGACGATGGTTAACCAAGGGTAACTGAAACTGAAAGTGAAACTACAACTAAGTTGGGGGGGTGGCTACTGTAATTTTGAAAATAGCTTATTGTCCATGTTTTTGAGAAATGGTAAGGAAACCTTTTTGAGAATTTCTTTGGTAAGCAAAAGATCTCTTAATATATGTGTTACATGCTTTTAGATTTTAGTACTTAAAACATTTTTAAATGCCTAGACAGACACATAGCGTGGTTTTTAATTGGTAGTTTACTGAATTTGGAGATTGGTCGTTTAATTTCGATTTTACTGAATTTCCATCAACAATTCATGAAACAATTTTAATACTTTTAAAAATTCAGGATCAAGAACAAGTACTCAATGATACAGTGGATGGCAAGGAAATCTATAATACAATTCGTCGAAAAACAAAGGATGCCTTTTATAAAAATATTGTTAAAAAAGGTTATCTTCTAAAAAAGGGTAAGTGTAAACTTTTAGGACTGAAGATTGAATCTTAGTATTTATTGTTGACAATAGATAGAAGCATTGTAAATTATTGGGCATAAAACTTAATGAGATATGTATTTAACAATTTGTTTTGCCCTATATTATTAGTAATTAACCCTTGTTTAGAGCTTTTAGCTAAGTAAGCATCCTGCAAAATCTAGTCTAGTTATATTAAGTCCACATTTCCAATTGGAGTGTTAGGAAATAAGCTTAATATTTCCAAGTAGGTCTTTAAATTCTGAGGTCAGTTTCATTGCAAGGTATCTGATTCTTTACTCCCTCACTACCCAATACTGTTTTTCTTTTTTTAAAGGGAAACTTCTTATGGCACTTGACTCAATCATGGTATTGATGTTTTTATTTTATAGATTTACCTCAATTTGGCATTAAGAAATGTTGGGAGGTTGAAACAGCATAGTTTAGTGGAAGAGGTCTTTTTTTCCTTATGGCTGAAAAAGAATTACTTTTAAACAATTTTAAAGAGTTTTTATCGTAATGAAATTTCCAAAGATACAGTTTAGGTACCCATCCCATTTACTCTGATTCATTAAAAAACAAACAATATAACAAGTTATTTTTCTACAGATAAATTACAAATATTTTCTCATAAGGATTGCAGTGTTCTTTAAGCTTTGCAATAAAAATTGAATTAATAATTTTTTATTTTCAGCAATGACTTTATTATTTTAATATATAATTTCACAATTCATCATTTGGCTAAAGGAAAACTTTTTTTCTAACAGGTAAAGGAAAACGGTGGAAAAATTTATATTTTATCTTAGAGGGCAGTGATGCCCAACTTATTTATTTTGAGAGTGAAAAACGAGCTACAAAACCAAAAGGATTGATAGATCTCAGTGTATGTTCTGTCTATGTTGTTCATGATAGTCTTTTTGGCAGGTAAGAAATTGTTTTCCTATTTCTTTGTAGTTGTTTTATTAATAAAATAGTGGGTATGTTCAGATCATTTCAAAGCATGGCAAACCAATTTTGAGAGCCCTAAAATCATCTAAAAACATCAGACTTACTTCCCGGTTTGATTTTTTTTTTTGTCTTATTTATTTTAGACTAACCTATGCATAAAATTCTACTCCACCGTATTACATAGAAATCTTTGGAATGACATTTCTTATAGTAAGATCTGTATACTTATATAGCATGTTTCCTTCCTGCCTCTCTACCACCAATCTTTTGAGTGGCAGACTTTGAGTGTTATTTTCCCCCTATTTTATCACATTCTCTGTTAACGCAGTGCATCTGACGGTACTAGGTACAGTTGTACTATTAATTTGATAGGCAATGTTCCTAAGAAACTTGACACCGAGACGCAGTCGTAATATAAAAAGTTTCAATACGAAATAGTATTTCAGATTTTAAATTAAAATATTTCTTAACATTAGTTTTAGAAGTTTAAAAATGTCTATAAATGTATATGCTAAAGCTAAAGCCTAAATATCACATGGCAAATCCAGCATTGATTGATTACATATAGTTTTTGCTGAAGTATAATAGCCTCTCTTTACCTTTCGTCATTAATGTTACCAGAAATCCATTCCAGAGTCTTTTTAGATACATTTTCCACTTTTTATTACCTCTTGTTATGAGTAATAAAATAGAGGTTATTAAATGTTTTCAACAACTTGCTTTTCTGTTGCAGGATGGCAATTCTACTAGGCAAATTTAGTTTTATCCTAATTAAATTAGTAAAACCACAAGAGAAATACCTGTAGAGCTATATAACCTTGTCATTTCTTTTTTTCCAAACTGTGTTCTGGAGATCACATTATTGTCATTTGTGATTTTAATAGTTTTTTGTGTTTGTTTTTTTTTAATGTTAAAAAATAGGTTTGGGAAATGCTGAACTGAACAATATCCCTTACAGCAATAGTTTTTGTTGTTGTTTTGAGTCTTAACCTGGTGTTCATATTGTGAATTACTAAGAGGGGAATATAATATGAAGTATTTCATGAATTCATTTGGCCTTGAAATCCTCCACCTTTTTTTCTGTACACTTTCTAGATCTCTTAAAAAAAAACCCAAAAAAACACATGCCAAAAGAAAATTTTGATAAGACAGAACTTCTTAAGATTTTTTTTCTCTTCCTTAACAATATGGGAATCTTGATCTTCCTTAAGACCTCTGGCTCCTTTTCTTTTTATCTCTGCTGTGCCTTCCTTTATATGTGCTGGATTGTTTGTCACAGAACAGCTTTGTTCATGGTACCAAGGTGACAAATGGTACCGGAGAAAGGAAAAGTGAGCATTCTAATGCTTTATTAACTACTGAAAATTCTGAGAATGCACTGTTGAGCCACCTCTGATAGTTTCTAGTCCTATGTTACCTGAGGTAGCAAAGGAGTGGGATTAGCTTTATAAAGTGAGGCCATTGAGTACTCAGCCCTACTGCTAATCATTCTGATGTTTGTAGAACTTCTTCAACCTCATAACTGATGCCTTTTGTCAGTTTTGGAAAATTCTTGGTTAGTGTCTCTTTAAACAGTTCTGCCACATCCTCTTCCATCTTTTTGGATTCATGTTAATACATTATATCTTTTTTTTTTTTTTAAGATTTATTTTATTGTTTTTGACAGAGAGAGACAGAGAGAAGTGGGAAGGCCCAGAGCTGTCTCCATAGTTGTACGTCATCAGTTTTCTACAGGGTTTCATTACACACAGATGGGTGGGGGCTGCACAGGGTGGGGGGACCAGGCTGGCGACCTCCTGCATGAGAGGCACATACCCCTAAACCAAGAGCCAGAACCAAGCTGGGGGCTTCACCAGTTCAGCATATAGGTTTGTACAGGCCAAAGCCTGGATTCAATCCTTGGTCCCCAGGGCTGCAAAGCAAGTACTTCACCTGCTGAGCCCATCCTGCTTCCCCCACATTATACCTCTGCCATGTCTCATGTGTGTTATAGTTTTCTATGTTTTTCTTCATTTTATTCTTCTCTGTGCTTCAGGCTGGATTTTCTTCTTTCAGTGTACTAATCTACTCTTCTGAGGTTTAACGCATTTGTTGAGATCTTAATTTTACTTATTACACTTTTCATTTCAGAATTTCTATTTGATTCTTCTTTTATAGATTTCCAGTTATCTGGAAAATTTTCCTATTGTCTACTTATTACAGAATTTGTAGGCTGTATCTAACAATATCTGAATTCAATATCTGAATTATATGTAGGTCTTTCTCCTTTATTTTTTTCTTTGGCTTTTCAGTCATTTGATCTTGATTTCTATAATTTCTACTTATGTTTGACTGAATGGTGGACACATTGTGTATGAAAACCTTTAGGCACTATGGATAATGCTGTTGCTTCCAGAAAGGATTGTTCTTCTCACAGATAATTGAGAGTAGGGGGTAATAAGTAGTTTATCTTCACTTTTTCAGGGATCAGGGGAAGTATTGGTGAAGGCTATTTCTTTTTCTTTTTCTTTTCTTTTTATTTCCGAAAAAACATTTGATTTTTAAGGCTATTTCTGGTTTGCCCTTATTCTGAAGGCAGAGTTCTGCAAGGGTCTCAACAGAAAGGCTTTTCTTTTAGAGGTCCTGATATCATTGGACTCTGCCAGCACTGTGAAAATGCTGAATATGCTGGTTACTTTTTCAGCACCTTAGCTGCTCTTTCTGCTCAGCATTTCAGCTTCTTGCCTGACAGTTTAGGAATTGGCAAACACCTTGAAAGTAATTGCTGTGGAGAATATCAATGTCAGGCTTACTTATCTCACTATGATCTTGGCCCCTCAAGTCTTAGCCTCTTTGGTTATTCTCCAATGCCTTAAACAGTTTTTTGTTTGTTTGTTTTGTTTTGTTTACATGTTATCTAGCTAGGAGGGGTAGTCAGATTCAAACAAGTTATAGAATCAGAATGTTTCATTTTACATAATGTTTATGGCATTCTTCAAGCATGAAAAGGTATTTCTTTTATCTTTAATAATGTTAAGCTCCTACTCTGGGTATTTTGCTGTGACCTCCTAACACTAAAGTATAAGATACAATCTTAGGTTAAAGAAATAGAAATAACATTTATTGAGTTTCAAAAACATGAAGATAACCTACTATACATTTTATAAACATTTAAAAGTCTAGTTAGAAAGAGCAAATCTTCAAAAAGATACAAATTATCTGATATTGTATGTTTGTGTCAAATAAACTATAGTACAGTACATACTATTGGTGGACAAGAACTAATATTTATCGTATACCACTATTCATTTAATCCTCCAAACAAGTATATGAGGTCTGACAATACAGTTCACAAACTTGCTTACCATGTGCTTATGCTGGCAGCACTGTACAAACAGCTCAGTAAGGTTTCATAACCTTAGTATATCAGTGTTTCACAGTTGTTTGTGTCGACTTGTGGTAGTGTCTTGCTGAATGGCATTCATTATTGTTATTGTGTATTTTTGTGTGCCATTGCGAGACTGCTGGAGTTTGAATTAGAGCAATGAACATTAAATTTCTTGTTCAACTTGGCAAGAGTGGAAGTGAAATCAGGAACATATTAATGGAGATAATGCCATGAAGAGAAACTGCAGTGTACAAATGGATAAAACGTTTTTCTGAGGGGAGAGAAAGTGTCACTAATGAAGAGAGGTCAAGGTAGCCAGTAATCAGCAGAACTGACAAAAACGTTGCAAGCATTTGTTGAATTGTGCCTCATAATCATGGATGACTGTGAGAAGTGTTAACAGACCAAGTAAACATTGATAAACAGGAAAATCTTCACTGAATGTCTTAGCATGAGAAAGGTGTGTGCACAATGGTCCTGAAGGAGCAGAGATGAAACATGGGTGTATCAGTACGACCCTGAAACAAAGCATCAAAGTGTAATGTAAGTCATCCAGTTCTCTATGACCAAAAGAGTTCTGTCAGTCCAAATCAGGAGTCAAAACAATGTTGCTAAACTTTTTTTGATATCAGAGGGACTGTTAGTTATGAATCTGTACCAGCTGGACAAACAGTCAACCAACTTGACTATTCAGAAGTGTTGGAAAGGCTGTGTGAAAAAGACAAAAATGACCTGAACTTTTCATCAGAGACTCATGGCTCTTGCACCACAGTAATGCACCAGCTCACAGAACACTGTCTTTGAGGAAGTTTTTAGCCAGTAAACAAATATATGTATTGAAACACCTTCCTTAATCACCTTATCTGGGTCCCGAAGACTTTTTTCTTTACCGAAGATAAAGGAAATATTGAAAGGAAGACATTTTGATGACATTCAGGACATCAAGGGCAATATGACAATGTTTCTGATGGTCATTCCAGAAAAAGAGTTCAAAAATAGCTTTGAAGAGTAAAACAGGTACTGGCATCAGTGCATAGCTTCTCAAGGCGAGGACTTCAAAGGTGACCATAGTGATATTCAGAAGTGAGCTATGTAGCACTTTCTAGAATGAGTTCGCTAATTTAATTGTCAGACTTCATATATATGAGTATATGGTGTTTTCATTTTAACAGATGATGAAAAACTGTCAGTTGTAAAAAACATTTGAAAATATATAAAATTATAAAGAAGAAAATTCAGATCACTCATTTATTGAAATAACTGCTAAGATGATTTTTGGTCTAAGTATTGTATTTAATCTTTTTCCAGTTCATATACATGTGTATTCTGTGAGTTGATGAGTGAATGGGTATAGTAACATTTTATTTGCTTTAAAAAGTGTTTGCATTAGATATATGCAATTCTAGCATTTCTGCTTCAATTTCTTTGTAACTTTTCTATTTCTAATGTCTTCAAATTTTTTAGAGTAGTTTAAATTTTTTAATTCGAAAGATAAAATTTCAGTAGTGCACACAAAATTTTCTAAAATATATGCAAATGACATTCTTTTTAGTAATGATCTGGTACATGGAGTATTAATTCCCTAAATTAAGAATTACGTAATTTTATCAATATTATATAATAATATATTGTGATTTTTTTTTTAAAGTGGTGTGTTTTCATATTTTTTGTTAAGCTTTCTAATAACTTTTTGTTTGTATTTAAAGGCCAAACTGTTTTCAGATAGTCGTTCAGCACTTTAGTGAAGAACATTACATCTTTTACTTTGCAGGAGAAACCCCAGAACAAGCAGAGGTAAGTTAATTGTTTCTTCAGTGATTGAAAACATTTATCACATTTCCTTTTTATTTATTATCCAGTTAAAGTTGACATACATACGATACTAGTTTCAAATGTGCAACATAGTGATTAGACTTTTATATACCTTATGTATATATGTATTTTAACTAAATAGAAAAATACTGCATTTTAAGTGATAAAAAGGATGCCTGAAATCTAATCATTTTTTTTTTATTTTAAGAATGGCACAAATATATTAAAATGCGGTCTAAAGAATGAAAGGACTGTTACTGAATTTAAATAAAGAAATTGATTGGGCACTGAACTATTACATAGTATATTTCTTCAAATGTTATTTTTTGTAGGATTGGATGAAAGGTCTACAGGCATTCTGCAATTTACGGAAAAGTAGTTCAGGAACGTCTAATAAGCGCCTACGTCAGGTAAAACTTAATTTTCTCTGATTTGTGAGTTAATTTTGTTCTGTCACTTTGTTCTTTATTTTTATTTCTGTATGAACTGTTTTTCACAATACTTCAAACACTTTAGAGTTTTTAAGAAAAATTAATCTTGTCAGGCATTTTAAAGCCATGCTAAGCTCTGCTCCCACTTCTTTCAGTAGCAGGAGAAATAGTTCTTTATGAAAGAAAAGAGTTTTTTATATACCTGCTGAGAACTAAGTCTATACTGCCATCTTTTGAATGCAAACCATTGATTTTTTTTCCCCACTTAAAAATGACAATACCAAACCAAAAATAACAGAAATTATTCTCTTGGGCACTCTATTTTTTTCTTTTTTAATATTATTATATTTTATTGTTAAATTTAATGGGGTGACATTGGTTGGTAACAATCAGTTTCCCAATGGACAACTCCACATCACATCACCCATGCATCGCATTATGTGCCCAGCTCCCAGAATCAGGTCCCCCTCCAACCCGATATATCTGGTGCCCACTCCCCCCTCCCCACACTATTTTTTTCTTAAAAAAATTATTTTAGACTATTTCAGAATAGTACAACTAAAGGTAATTATTGAAAAGATCATCTTCCTTAAAGTGCTGATTTCAATAAACTTGGGTTTATTTTATAGTAATTGCTTTTGAAAAGTATTGCATAGAAACCTTAAAGTATCCTATATGTTCACTTGTGGAGAGTTAAGCTAGGCTCTTTCGAGGTATGTAAAGTCAACTTTAAATCCTTCATTTCCTTTTTTCTTTTAAAACTTTTTTAAGCAAAGTTTTTTTTTTTTTAAGATTTATTTTTATTGGTTCTTGACAGACAGGCAGGCAGACAGACTGAGAGAAGGGGGAGGGCCCAGAGCAGTCTCCATAGTTGACAGCATTAGTTTTCCATATAGTTTCACTCCACAGGTGGGCACGGGATTGTGCAGGGCAGGAACTAGGCTGGGAGCCTCCCGCATGTGCCCCGGTAAGAACTGAACTGGGGTGTGCATATGGGTCCATCTGGGCCGAAGCCAGGATTCGATCCCTGGTCTTCGGGGCTGCAAAGCGAGTGCTTAACCCGCTGAGCCATCCCAGCTTCCCTAAGCAAAGTTTTATTGAAATATGTTTCAAGAAACGGGCAGGCCGAGCCAAGAGAAGTAAAGACCCTTGCTTTTTTTTTTTATATATCCTTAGATAATGGAAAAAATTAGGTGATTTTAATATTCTTGGAGTTTTGAGGAAAGTTTAATACAGTATTTATGGACCAAAGTGACTCTTGTTTTATTTATGGGAATTCCAATAAGCTTGCTGAATTTAACATATTGTTTTATTGGAAGTGGGTAAATGGTAAGTGTCTAGATGACTTTAATTTTTATATTCCCTGTAACCAGAAGACTGACCCCTAAAGGACACTTATACACACAATCACTGTGTTCTCAAAACACATTTTAACATTTTGTAAGTTATGGAAAAGCAGATTGAATTTTTGTAGATTATATGTGAAACTTTAGCCATGAAATGATCATTTATAGATATAATATGGCATAGCTGTCACCTCTTGAACCTTTCTTTTGTGTCAGGTACTCTGCTGTGTGCTTTACATGTATTTTGAATCTTTACAACAACTTATAGTGTAAAAGTTATCCTAATTTTATATTTGAGGGTGAGGCTCAGAGAAACTAAACTTGACTTGTCCAAGGCCACGCAAATACTAGTTGGCAAGAAAGAAAAGAGGACTTAATACTAGAAGGTAGAAAGTCTTAAGCTTAACCATCAAAACTGACAACTAACTGCTTCTTTGAACCTGTATCCTTTGGAAAAGTAGAATCTGTGTTTTAAAAATATTTTATAGTCGTGGAACTATAGAAATAAAATCTTCCAGATGAACATTATGTAACATATACAAGATTTAGATTTAGGTGGTGACAATTGTTTACTTCTACATTTTTGGTAATAAAGAATTCTCATCTTTTTCTCTAAAACATTGTTTTATAATAGAAAGGTGTATTTCACATCTGCAAGAATATAATTGGAGGAATGTCTTGTAAAAATTGAATTTGTAATAATTGCTTTTGAAACCTAATGCATAATTCTTGAAATTTGTGGTAACAATTTTTATGCTTCTTTTAGGTCAGCAGTCTTGTTTTGCATATTGAAGAAGCCCATAAACTCCCAATAAAACATTTTACTAATCCATATTGTAACATCTACCTGAACAGTGTGCAGGTAGCAAAAACTCATGCAAGGGAAGGGCAGAACCCTGTGTGGTCAGAAGAGTTTGTATTTGAGTAAGTCTTATTGCATTTTTCCATTTATTTATTTGTTTGTTTATTTGTCTCTATAAACTGTCAAGAAGTTACCAAGTCAAGGCATTTTAATAATTATATGTACCAAGTATATACTTTTTTGTTCTGTTATATTATTTCTACTTTATGCTATGTCCTTGTTTTTCACCTAGTATAATTTGCTTGTCTGTCTTCTTATATACCAAGTTATAAATCTAACACATTCAAGTTGTTTACTACCAAATAGGGGCCCTATTTAGTACTGGAAATAAAGGAATTATACAGTTTGATGCCAGGATGTTTTATTAATTGTTTTTTTTTCCCTTGCTCCTTTAGTGATCTTCCTCCTGACATCAACAGATTTGAAATAACTCTTAGTAATAAAACAAAGAAAAGTAAAGATCCTGATATCTGTAAGTTGACAGAAATTTCTTTCTGAAGCAAAAAACGTTTTATATACTTTTAAAATTCATAATGAAATGTAGTCTAAGATGAAAATTAAAAAATAACATAGAAGTGCAAGTAATATAATTTGAGATTGTTTCTCTTTCTTTGTACTTCTAAAATGTAAGGAAAGGGGAAGCCAGGGTGGCTCAGTGGGTTAAGCGCTCACTTTGAAGCGCCGGGGACCTGGGATCGAATTCCGGCCCCGGCCCGTGCGGAACCATATACTGAACTGGGAGCTCCCCCAGTTCAGTTCTCTCTCTCTATCTCTCTCTCTCTCTCTCTCTCTCTCTCTCTCTCTCTCT
>PVKE010014030.1:0-35595 GCA_004027555.1 Craseonycteris thonglongyai | reverse complement strand
GAGGGGGTTCTTGATTAAAAATTTGGTCTATCTCCTGCTGTTCCCTAGCTTGTCTTGCATTCTTTCAAAAAATCGGGACATTTTTAAAATGCTGCGGGACACGGGACAAATAGTTAGAAATCGGGACTGTCCCGCCAAAAGCGGAATGTCTGGTCACCTTATTCTTGATCGCAGCATGGTTATCTTCCCTTCTGGCCAACAGTATCCCAGCTCCCATCACCCGCGTGCCCCAAGCTTAGGGCAGGGCTTCTTAGCTCAGTGAATGACCTTCATGACCAAGGCAGGAAGCAAGAAACCACGTACTCTCTCCACCCTTGTCACCACCGTTCTAGTTTGAACCACCAGCAGCAGCCCTGGCTGACTTAGAAGCGGTCTTTCAACTGCTTCCACTGTGATCTACACTCAAATAGCAGCCTGGTAAAATTACATAGGTTCCAACCAATGTCACCCCAATACATTTAACAATTTAAATAAATAAATAACTTAATTAATTAATTAATTAATCTAAAAGAACACATAGAACTCAAAAAAAAAAAAAAGAAAGGAAGGAAGGAAGGGGAAGGGAGGGGAGGGGAGTGGAGGGGAGAGGAGAAAGAAGCTCAAATTGCAGCTTGTGTGTTCTTTGTAAAATGCAAACCTGGTCATGCTGTTCTCAGCTTAAAATCTTTAATGGCTTCCCATTGCTCATAAGAAAAAAATGGAATCCTCTCACTGACCTGCAATACCTTGCATGTTCTGTTTCATATCCAGCCTCATTCCCTATTAGGATCCTGCTGCTTAATATACTCTAGCCAAGCTGTACTCCTTTAAGATCCTGAAGCATGTTTTGCTCCATCCTGCCAGGGGGCCTTGGAACATGCTTTACTCACTATGCCTAGAATCATTTACCCCTCTCTTCATTTAGTCACTCTTACATATTCTTAAGGTCTTGGCTCAAATGTCACCCCCATAAAAAGCCTCTTACCATCCTTCCAGCCCAGAGCAAATTCTTCTACTATAAGCTGTTATGCAATGCCAATATTTAGCCAGACACTAGTTGAGAAAATTAAGATATTTCCACACACCTTGGTGAATAGCTACCACTCTCAGTCTAGTTTCTTCAGCCACTAAAGAGTTGCCTCCAGGCACAACATGGATCTATGAAGGTTAGGGTTAATTGGTGCCTATTAGATATTTTGAATATTTCTCCTATTTTTATGCATATGTGCTCCTCCTTTGCAGCACTTACTGCACTTGAATTTTATACATATTTTGAGATTATTAATTGATATCTACCTCATTCTAAGTTATATAAGGATGGGGACTGTGTTTGCCATGTTTTTTCCTCATACTGAACAGAGTAGGCACCCAATAATTACTTGCTCAATAAATGAATAATTTAGGTGAATGAACAGACCTTTCTTAAATATCATCCAGTTTGACTCCCAAGTCTCACAGAAATGAAGGTGCTAGCTACACAGAGCATGGGTGACTGGCAGTGGTAGAGTTCAGGCCAGTAGCATGTAGGAAGTCCCCCACCCAAGTCTCTTTCCACTCTCCCACCCAATCACCCTCGTAAGACTTGCAGAAGACACTCTTTATTATTAACACCCCCAGATCATTTCAGTGCTTCCGAACTCTTCAGCATCCCGTATCGTCCATCCCATCGTTGTGACCCAGTTTTAGACTTTGAAATTCAATCATTGCTGACAGAATCTGTGTGTGGCTCCCCCCAACCCCCATTATCGGAATAAAACATTAAATCAGAATGGAACATGTCATCTCAAAATAGTGCTTTATTTAAAGAGAGAAGGTGTTAGTTATTACTGGCACTTAACATTTGTTGAATGAACCAAATCTGCTGAACATTGATGAGAACACGGAATTAAAGAGTTCCTGCCCGATGTGCGCTGTGGCCTAAAGGAGACCCAGACGAGTCAGTAATGTGCAGCAAGGATGGCTCTGCATAGAACTTAACCGCGATTCGTGCAACATGATCCAACTGGAGCGGTAGGTAGCACTTTCCCTTAGAAAAGCCATACTGTGGCCAGGGCTTTGAGGCAACCCTAAGACCATTTTTTTTTTAAACCAGCAAAGTGAGTGATAAACTCCACATGAGTCTGTAGAAAAGTCTTGGAAAAAGTAGGTTTATTTTTTCTTGCAGGGCCTTCCTTAAGAGAAATGCAGTCGATAGCTTTATAATGAGATGCAGGCAGTCCTGGACCTCTTGTCAACATGCCCCATAGAAAGCTACTGGGCATGGGAAAGAGTCACACCATACAGAACTGCAGTTCCAGGAATGGCTGCCTAGTGGTGGGGGTATTGTTATTGTTATTGGTGTTGGTGTTGGTGGTAGTGGGGGTGGTGGTTGTGGTGGTTTTCCAGAATAATCACAGTATTGGTAGAATGTAAGGAAAGACCCGTCTTTACCCCTGTTGTTGTTGTTATTATTATTATTATTATTATTTTCACATGGGGTGGGCTATGAGTCTCCCTCTCCCAGGCAGGCCCCGTGGAACCCCAGGTGTCCAATCAAAGATCACCTATCACTTCCATACATTCTAAACTGAATCCAAATAGTAATGATCCCAGCAAATTGGAGCCATTCTTGGCCTGGGCATAAAGGTGCTGCCGGACTGGGTCTGCCACACACTAGTCACTGATCCAGGCTCCTTATCTGAGAATTGGACATCATGGAGTCTCACTGGCTGGGTGGATGTGAGAACTAAATACATTCACATATGTAAAGAACCAGCATATGGCCTGGACCATGTGTTAGTTATGGTTCCAACACTGGAACACACCATCATTATCTAGCCAACTAAGCAGAAACTCGAGATCAGGTCCAAATTTAGGGTAACAATTCTAGACTTGTAAAGTTTTCAATTTGGTAGATCACATTCACTTGTCTAAAGGTAATTAGACTTTACTAGGGAACAAGAAACACATGGACACTGGCAACCCCAAGAAGTCAATATCTCTTTCTAGCCTTTCCAAATGTTATAATCCTGGAAAATTAAGGCAGACAAATCTTTAAAAGCAATATATCTGATTGGACAAAAGTCCCAGATGTAATGAGATGCTTAAAAGTGCCTTTACAAAGAGCACTTTTTATATTGTGAAGTGATTGTCATACTCTTTTGATTTGAACTTTATTATGAACATATGAGGCTGCTGTACACAGGTCATAAAAATGTCCAAAGAGTGAACAAATTTAGCAGGGAATATTAACTGTGGGAAAAAGCATTTCTAAAGATATAACCCCCTTTCCCATTAAATGTGATTGAGCACTTGAAATTTATTAATGCAACATGAAAGCCATTGCTGTAATGAGACTTGGCAATGACCAATATCATGGTTTCTTACTCCACCAAGCTTATGAAAGAAATCTTTAAGGTGTCTGGTCAGAGAGACAGCTAGAGCAAGATAAGGACTGTGCCCCAGGTGGCCGTGGGCTAGTAAGCAGGGCACAGATGCCCAGGGGCAAGTCAGTTAAGCTCAGCTTTACAGATGGAAAATGGAGCTATTTCCCACTCTGCCTCACTTCTGGCCACACATGACTGGAGAAGAGAGATCCTGCATCGGGGCTCAGAGTCTGCTCTCACCATGTGATGATTCCCCGGCGAGGACACAGGCTGGTGCCAGGACACCATGCGATGGAAGGTAGTGAACCCTGCATTAGTCAGAGAGCTAGGGCTCGTATTCTGGGTTTTCATCCAGGAAGTGCTGACCTTGGGCAGGCCTCTCAATACAGGACCTTCCATCTATATCGTGGCTTTATATGAAAGATAAAATGATAAGAAGGTCAGAATAGAGAAGAGGTCTAGAGAGAGGTAGAGAGAAGAAAGGAGAGAGAATATACCATACAGCAGCCTGTCCCCTACTTTGTGGGGTGCCACATCAGAGCGGGTGCTCCGTGATTGGGTGGAGTTTTTAGTGGCCCCCACTGATTGATACCCTTCATCTGTGTGGCGCTTCTCAGGATGGTGAGCCCAGTTTCACCATGTGCAGAATCACCTGGGGCTTTGTCCCATTCAGTTCAATGATTAGCACAATATGTCTGCATCCCTGTCTCTACCTGGCCATGGAGGTGAGCATTGTTTGCCCTGTGAGAGCCTTGGAGAACCATACAGAAAGCCAAGTTAGGATGAAATCTCTATCAACTTTTGAATGCTGTTGCCTTGATAGTGTAGCATTTGCAGACAAGAAGTGGCGGCCAGACAGGGTAGATTGTAGAGCCTGGCAGGGGCTGGGTGTTAGACCAGGACACCTTGGTGGGCAGTCCAGCTAGCCATAGGGGATGAGCCATAGGGCAAAGCTGGCTTCTGAGATTACAAACAATCTCTAGCCCAGGCTGTGGGTCAAAAAGAAGACTGAGTGTCCCTTGAAGTGGACTGACCCAGAAATGAGGAGTCTTATACATATATATACCCTCTGTGTCTTGTGAACAAGGGACTTGGCTATAAGGAATTTGTCCAGGGGGACTGGGACCCGCACACTGAGCTTGGGTTTAGGAGCACAGATTCAGGTATCTCTGAAAATCTGGGGGGTATGTAAGATACCTGGAGTGATAACTAGAATGGAATCCCTGTACCAGAGAAAGGACTGCCTAGAGGAAGTACAACACTATGAGTTTTGAACCGAGAGTTAGAGGCATGAGGTGGCCAGAACAGATGCTTGCTACTACTGGGACAGGCAAATAAGAAGAGTAGTTCTAGGCAATAAGGTGGTGGCTCTGTGGTCAGCAGAGGGGCACTAAGTTGGCTGACATGGAGGTCGATTCTGTATTCAACAAAGTAAAATGGGGGAGGGGATGGGGTGCATTGGGATTGCTTAAGTAATGATGTGTTTGAAAACCTAGGTAGGGAGAAATGGGTCTAGCCATGGCAGAATGGAAGGAGGAAGAGGTAGTGGGGTCTTATTACCTAAGCCCCTTCCTATACCACATACCTCATACGTGCTGCTTCAGAGCCTCTTGTCTTTGCTTGTCTTTGAGACCATTGGCCATCTTGTTCTGCTCCAGCCTGACTGTGATGACCAGCTACGTGTGGGTTCCCCACCTGTAGCACCTTGTATCTGGGTCACAATACTTCTCACCTCATGGCTTGGTGACCCCTCATTGATGCTGAGTTATGAAACTCCATTGGACTTACTCTCACGCCCACATGTGCTCCACATGGAAGTACAGGGAAGACAACACCTAGTATTTAAATCTTTGAGCAACAGGGAACAGGAGCCTGTAGATAAATTGTTCTAGGTTATTCCCTTCAATCAGACTCTTCTAAGATCTCATATTTCCTGTAGCCTCCCAGAAAAAAAAAAAAAAGGAAGGAAGGAAGGAAGGAAGGAAGGAAGGAAGGAAGGAAGGAAGGACGAAAGAAAGAAACGCTTATAAGCAAATAGTCTGTTGCATGGACACCAGGCAGTGGCTAGTTCAGTAATTCCTCTTCTTACTGCCTCTCCCGCCTTCCTTGCTTCACACTTCTTATCCCTCACTCTTACTTCCCTGGCTTTGCACTGCCTTAGAAAGTAAGCAGACGTGACCTTTGACCGCAGGCTCTGCTTCACTAAACACTCACAAGAATTTGATGTAAGGTGAATCCATTCAGGAAAGAAGAGGAATCTGCTGCTGAAGGGCCTCACTTACACATGACGCTGTGTCACCCCTGGCATGGCTCAGCAACCGAGGCACAGGTGAGGTCATTTGAGTGAAGCCCCAGTGTGTGGACATTTGCCCCAGATGGACTCCCCTTCATAGTCGGCTGAGGTTGTCAGTCTCATTTTACAGACCCTCCAAGCAGCCTCGCCTTTGTCTCAGCCAGAGAAACTCTTCCCTCTTGGGTTTTTTTTTAAGATTTATTTATTGTTTTTGACAGAGAGAGAGATACAGAGACAGAGACAGAGAGAAGGGGGAGGGCCCAGAACAGTCTCCATAGTTGCACATCATTGGTTTTTCCATATAGTTTCATTCCACAGGTGGGCTCAGGGCTGCACAGGGCAGGAACTGGGCTGGGGTCTCGCCCTGGTGAGAACTGAACTGGGGGCACTCCCCAATTCAGCATATGGGTCAGCACGGCTGGGGCCGGGATTTGAGCCTCAGTCCCCAGGGCTGCAAAGTGAGCGCCTAACCCACTGAGCCATCCCGGCTTGCCCACTTTCTTGTTTTTTGACCTTGAAGTTCTTAGTTCATCTTTTGAACACTTTCTCCAGGGCTTCACCCCTTGATTCACGTAAGAGAACCATCACTTGTTTATATGCATAGGAGGACTCGATTGAACAGCTAGTCAGCACATAAGGCCCATTTTATCCTGGTTGTTTATCCTCTCCACTGAACACTCATTCAGTCACTCAGTACTGAAGTGTTTTTTCACCACTGCCCAAGATAGTTGAAGCTTGTAAGAATAAGTCCTAAGACATTCACCGTTCTCAACTGTGATTTTTCCTCACCAGTAGGTTACGAAAGCTCTTATTGTACTATTTAAAAGTCTAATAGCTTTCAAAGAGAATTGTTATGCTAAAAATCATGTTCTACTATCTTTATCAATGATATTGTCAACATGTTGGGTCATTAAGGCACAGATCATTATAATTAAAGACATTTCTCACTAATATCTTTCAATCCTTCCTTGACTTAACTTATTCTGGCTCAGGGCCACTGCTATACTGATATGCCCCATATTCTTGGAGTTCTCTTTGGCAAGTGTAATTCTCAAGTTCTCCAAATTAAGACAAAAAGTCCTTTCTTTTTTCTTTAAATCATATGCCAGGGAGACCGTGCATGCCTTCATGCCTTCCCTGGAAATTGAACTCCTCTCTGTGAGCTTGCTCCTGCCACACATCTCTTGGCCTCTTTCCGTTGCCCTGGCTCCTGAGCAGCAGGTTCCTGTTTCCGGAGAGCGCGGACAGCCAGCCACACTGCCTCCCGCCCGGGGACGGGCCCTGCGCACCGCAGCCGACCTTGCTGCGTCCTCTGTTGGTCTCCTGAGCTACAATTCTGTGTTCCCTGCTCAGGGTCTCAGTTTCCACAGAGCATTCTCCACCGTGCGGGGAATGACAGCAAGTCACAGCGAGGACAGGGCAGGGCAGCCAGTCTCTTTTCCTGACATTTTAAATGGCTTGGATGCAAACGAGGCAGCAGAGTGTTTATCACTGCCATACCATGTCCTCATTATAACACTGAAAAAAATACTTGAGCATAAGGGAGAAACTCCTGTAAGTCCCCTGCCCTCACACGTGCACAGACACCAATGGCCCCCAGACCTACAGCCCCATCCCTCTTGTCCGTCCCCCTCCCCAGCTCCCCACGCAGACAGAGAGCACAGGTTATCTGAGGCAGTGGCTGGTTATCGGAGGGCGTTTTCTATTATGGGAGCAGGACCAGCTGTCAGAGACTGTGCTGGATCCCGGCTGATATAGAGACTTTCTCTAGAATATGGGGCACCCAGAACTCCTTTACTTACAACTGAAGGCCTAAGGTTTTACCTCAAGGGACACCTGCAAAAGCCCCACTGAGTATCTTAACACAAGGCCTCAGAGGTTACAGAAGAGGAGGCTTCACAGCTGCCCTCACCTGAGCATTCACGCAGTCAGTGACCTATTGGCCATGAATGTCAAAAAGCTAACTCATCAATTATGAGATTCTGCTGGGACAACTGACCCTCACCTTTACTTGACCTGTCCTTGGTTACAAGCAGCAGGCATTATCCTCCTGATGGTACTGCCTCATCACTTGAAGGGAGTGTTCAGGCTTCCCTCCTGCCCTCCACTGCCCAGCCCCCCATTTTCCTAACCAGGACATCGGGGATATAAGTGCAAAGCACCCCTGGTGGTAATTTCTGAAGACCGCAAGAGGATAACTATGAGAATGAGGTCAGTTCTGATTGGCTGAGTTTTCATTAGCAGAGCTCGTTAAGAGCCTGAGCCCTGAGGTCTGCGGTCCATGTCTGGTGTGAGTCTCAGATGTGCGGATAGGCAGGGCTGCCCAGACGCTATTAGCTGCTGTGGTTTCTCGGTGGCATTTTACTTCATCGAGATCACTCTGGGCTCCCCTTCTGCTGAACCTAATTTCTCCCTCCAGGGGTAGCCACCTTTCCCACTTTAAAATAATGATGCTTCTTCAGTGATTTCATTTAGAGAGGCAATGAAGTGACCATTAAAGTGCTTACCGAATGAATTAAAGGTCTTTCACAAATTCCTCAAAAAATAAACATTTGTGTCTTCTGCAAGTTTTACCAAATATCACCTGTAATGAACAAACCACACGAGCATGTGCTTTTTGTTATCTGACTGTATTCTGTTTTATTCAAATATAGTTAGAGTGATGGGCAAAGGTAAAATCTGACCCCTAGAGCCAAGAGGGAGGTCATCCAATGAGTCAGTTCTGTGGGGCAGAGACAGCAAGATCAGACCACCAAGAACAAGAGGGAGTTTCTGGGGTCAGGGTAGGGGTATCTTCAAATGATGCCCTCAGCCTCAGGCCAGGCCGGCCCCAGATGAGAGGAACTCATGTCGTTTTCCGGCTGAGCTGGGCTTAGAGCTTGCACAATGTAGAGGACACTATTACAGTGGTCTGGGTGCATGCATGTGGTGACCTGGAGTCAGAGGTAACAGTGCAAGTGGGTAAGTAGGCACATTCAGGGTGTGTTTTGTAGGCAGAGCTGAAAGAACTTGCTGATGACTTTGATAGAGAGGGTAAGGGAAAATAAAGAATCAATGATAGCTCCTGGGCATGGTCAAGAAATTCTTAAAATGAAGAGAAGGATAAAAAACAAACAAACAAACAAAAACAAACCTACTTATTTATTTTTCCTTTTCATTATACTCACCCTTAACCCTAATACAATTTTCAGATTTTTTGATAAGTTTATTTACACCCTCTAAATATGCTGAAATTATAAATTTCTTCCCTCAAAGATGTTTTTATATTTAGGAACACACACTAGTCAGATGGAACCAGATCTGGACTGTAGGAAGGGTGGTTTAATGTTTGGAAGCCACTGTCATGAAGAGTGACCAGCGCAACACTGGGGGTGGGGAGGAGTAAGGAGGGGGTATCAATTACACGGTGATGGACAGTGAGCTGACTCTGGGTGGTGAGCACACAATGCGATATATACACAATGTAACGTAGAATTGTACACCTGGAAACAATGTAATTGTTACCAACCAATGTCATCTTAATAACTTTAACAATTAAAAAATAATAATGAAAATAAAACATTGTTCTTGTGCATGGGCACGTTGTCGTGCAAAAGCAGCAGCCCTTTGGTCCATTTCCTGCTTCTTTTCTCCTTCACAGATTCTTTTAACTGTTTCAGCAGACTGGAATAGTACTCTCCAGTTATTGTGACACCCTTGTTCTTAAAATCGATCAGCAGGATACACTCTGTATCCCCAAAATCAGTAGCCATGATTTTTCCAGCAGATTCCCTTTTCAGGGGGTGGCATACCCTTTTCATGCCACTGCGTGGACTCCTGCTTTGACTCAGACTCATAATGATGAACCCAAGTTTCATCTCCAGTGACAATCTGGTTTAAAACATCATCTTTGCTATCTCTGCAGGAGTTCAAAAACTCTTGTGAACACTGGACACGCTGTTGTTTTTGAAGCTGCGTAAACATTCTCGGTACCCATCTTGCACTGACTTTTGACATTCTTAAGTGTTGTAAGTGATACTCCAACCATTCCTGCAAGCTGCTTTTTATTCAATATGGCATCTTCCACTACAAGTATTTCAATTTTTTGGACAATATCAGAGGAAGTGGCCTCAACAGCATGTCCTGGACTGAGGCTGTCTTTAATGACTCTCTGCCTTGCTTGAAAAGGCTAGGTCACTTGTAAACCATGGACTTCCCAGGGCAACAGTCCCTGTAAACTGCTCACATCTCTTGCAAAAATGGTTGTGAGGAACTTAATGACAGCATGAAATTCAAGTTTATCCACACTTAGGATTTTCTTTGCATTTGGTTGACATCCTTCTTCTGTGATATCTAGAAGAACACAGATGCAAGTTGGCTGAAATTTAGCACATATACTAATAAGTCACACAATCAAACTGTGTGCATTAGTACTCCCACTTCTCCAATAACCCTTCCCCCTGTTCTGTGAATTTCTTGACCACTCCTTGTAGCTTTGAACTAAAAATAATGGTGGTTGGTGGGATGGTGGTTCTATTTAAGGGGATGGGGAAGACACAGGGAGGAACAGATGCTCAAAAGGGGGAGGACAAAGGACCTTTAACCCCTGGATAAGCAGAGGACAGGCAAACATTAGAAAAGGGAGCTGATTTTTTAAAAGTTCCATGTTCTTAAGTTTGGAATTATCTCTGCCTTTCCTTACAGTTGTTTTAGTTAACTTTTTTGGTTACTTTTTAGTTCATTTGCAATAGCTTGTTCATTCTGTATAAACCTTGCCCTTATAGTATGGTTGTCTTTATCTCTAAAGATAAATTCAGAGCTCAAGAGAATTGTTATCCCTGAGTCTGTGTTCATAGAGTATATCACAGTACCTACAGAACTTTATATGTTTCATGAAAGTTATTTCCATAAATAGTTTCAAGTTGATATTAACCAATAAATATAGTATCCTAAGTGCCAATGATTTGTACTTAAATAGATGTATTGGTATAAAAATGTAATTGCAGGAGATAAAGGCCTTGGGAGGGAATTTGCATGAAAATGATCATGGCGTTGACTAAGGTGTTGAGAGGCAGGAAGGACAATGCACAAAGACAGAATGCTGACAGGCCAGGATTAAGGACTTCAGTGTTATGGAATCTCTTGTCCTATTTATTTCATACCAAATTGTCTATCTACCTGGGATGCTACAAGGGCAACTTTCTTTCTCAAAGGAAACTCAAATTGTTTTAGGAGCCAAAGGGTGACCTCAGCAATGAGGTGATCATATAACTGGTGGGATATTGGGGAAACAATCAGGAAAAACATGGTAATGTGGAAGTCTTCTACTTATGTACTGACAGAGAGAAGTATGCAGAGACCATCAGCATAAATCTAAAGCTAAATACCAAGGGAGCTATAACTAATCATCCTGAAAAACTCAGGAATCCATCTGTGCTACTGCACGGACTGGAAGTAATAGGATCCTTCTACTGTTTCTTCCATCACTTCCTGCAAAAGAAAGCATTGGTTATTGCATTGATATCACTGCCAAATTCTCTGGGTCTGGGAAGAAGGGATTTCCTCTTGACAGGGCTCAGAGAAAGTGGCTGGTGGCTGCTTTAGCTACCTTGCATAGCTGGTCATACCACCAGCTGGATTTGGAGAAGTGGTGCAAAATTAGAGGCAAAAATCAAAGAGCCAGAGGCCAGCTTCATGGATTTGAAACATCTGTCTTCCATTGCCACCTCGGATGCTGATTCTGACTACAGTCTTGGGTTTCTATGTCTTCATTTCCTTCCTTAGTAAATGATAATAGTAGTTAAGTCATAGATTGTGTGCTTGTTTTAAAGCCCCATAAGATTAAGTTGCATGCCTAAAAATATTGTCTGGTGTAGCATGTTATTTAGATATAGAAGTACACATATAATTTAAATATAGACACAGATGTGGATATATAGCACTAGACATACACCCTTCAGTGCACGTGCATCCTGACATAGAATGCCACTGATGATGGCTTCAGGTAACACTCTACCTCTTCCCCACCATTCACCCCCTTGCTACAGTCACTCCGTCTACACTGGGCCTCCTTCTGCTCAAACACATGGAGGTTGCTCCTGCCTTAGGGGCCTTGTTCCTGTTGGCCCCAATGCCTGGGACGTATTTCCTCCTGATGTTTGCGTGTCCTTTTTCTTTTTAAAGATTTATTTTATTGTTTTTGACAAACAGACAGAGACAGAGAGACAGAGAGAAGGGGGAGGGCCCAGAGCAGTCTCCATAATTGCACATCATCAGTTTTCCACATGGTTTCTGTCCACGCAGATGGGTGAGGGCTGTGCAGGGTAGGAATTGGGCTGGGGGCCTCCCATATGGGAGGCTGCACCCCCTTGAGCCAGGGGCTGAACTTGGGGGTGAAAACCGAACTGGGGGCCTCCTGCGTGAGAAACACATTCCAGTTCAGCATATGGGATGACACAGGCCAGGGCTGGGATTCGATCCTTGGTCCCCAGGGTTACAAAGCAAGCGCTTAACTCTCTGAGCCATCCCGGTTTCCCCTAATGTTTGCATGTCTTGTCCTTGCACTTTATTCAGATCTATGCTTAGATGCCAGCTGCTCAGAACAGCCTTTGCTGACCTTCTGATGTATAGAGCACTGCCCCTCTCTCTTTTCACTGCCTTTTTATTATAGTCTCATCAGCACCTGACATTATCATACATAGGCTTCTGTTTACTTAGGTATGGTCTGTGTCTCCCACTACAATGAGATCTCCATGAGGACTTGGAACTGACTCACACCCATGTCCTCAGTACCTAGGACAGTGCTCAGCACCGGAGAGGTAGCTCGATACATTTTTGCTGAATGAGTGGATGATACCAAAACAAACAAAGGATTATCAACTCAGTGATTTCAAAGATGGATCTGTACTATATGCAAGGAGGGTTTGAAATCCCCCAAATGTTATAATAGCGTTTTTTCATATTATCTGCTATGGTGAAAATGGGTAGTCCTTTGAAGGGCGGGCTTTGGCTTCTGGCTTAACTGCTCCAGATGTCCGTTACTTCCTGGTGCTCTGGTCCTGGTTGAAGGCTGTGGAGCTATGGTGGTGAAGGTCCGAGGGTAATTCATGCAGGAGGCCCTGCTGATGCTGGGGCTGATTTGGCAGCTTTAGACCTCCTCGCATTAATCTCTATCTGCCTCCTTTCCCCTCCAGGCATCACAACTAAGCATTATTGGTGCCATCTGCAGGCTGCTTCAGGACAAGCCTCTCCCACCTCCAAGCATCTGCCACCCTGAGTCCCTCCCATGGGAAACTGTGATGGGGCCACAGGGGGGCTCTGTCAGTGGGATAGCTTCATGAAGTTGAGATGGCCAATGGGAGATACCACAGGACAAACAAAGAGAAGAGAACCTCGGGGACAGGGCACCCAGCCCTTCCATTCTCTCTGAGTTCTCTCAACACCTTCCCACTCTCTCCTCAACTAAGGTGTCACCCCAGTTCATTAATTTTGACTCCTCCTGTAGCTTTTCTGGGTAACTAATCCCATATGTGTGTTACTCTGTGTACAACGCATGTATGTTTCCATTTCTTATTTGCAGTTTAAATTAGAAACGGATGTCTCTCTCTGAAGCAAATCAGCTACTGTCGTTTTCCCTTTTTTCTTTTGGATGCCCCTCTGGGCTCCCAGGGTTCATGCTGACAGCACCACATAGGCCTGGCAGGAAGCCACCTTTTTGGCTTTAGTCCCTTGTTTTCCTTTCATATTTATTTCATATCAAATTGTCTATCCACCAAGTCTATTGCCGGAGGCAGCCTGATGCAGTCCTTCTGTTGACAGACATCTATTGAGCATCCAAGCACTGGAGAGGGCTTTCTTTTGTGAAGCTTGTAGTCTACAGACAGAGGAAGATAGCAAGCATGTAAGCGCGCAAATAAGCAAGTCATTAGAACTGATTGCTGCTATGAAGGGGAAGTAAGAAGGCATGCCTGATAGTCTAACTTGTTTTTGATGTCTACGAGTATGGCATTGAAGTCAGGGCCTGAGGGACAAGGAGACACTAGCCAGGTAAAAATTTTAAGGAGAAGCATGTGTGAAAGACCTAAGGTAAGAGAGTACTAAGACATTTGAGACCTAAATGGGTGGGAAACTGCAAGGAAAGGGGAAAGCATAAGTGGAGACTAGGGATGAAGGCACTAAGGTCAACCAGGGTGCTGTCAGCCATTTGAATGACCTTCAATTTTATCCTAAGGGCAATGAGAAGTCATTGAAGAGTTTAGAGCAGAAAAACAAATTGATTTGATACAATTAATACTTTAAGACTATTTCGCTGGCTATTAAATAGTGGATTGAAAAAAGGTAAGAATGGAAATGGGTAGACCAGTGAGGAAGCTGTCACAGTAGCCTAGGGAGGGTAATGATGGAACCAAAAAATCAAAATAAAGGTGGGATTAAGTGGGCAGATTTGAGATGTCTCTTACAGGATGTCACTGGAAGGACTTCTTAGAGTGTTCCACCAGCCCTTGACCACATACTTCAGGACTTCTAGAAAGTGAATCCCCCCATGATGAAGCCACTATCTCTGTCACATGCAGCTGATGGTGATTCCTAACTCAAGTGTCCTCTTCATTCCTCTGTGGGCTTGGCTTCTGGCTCACTGAAGCTCAGTGAAATAATATGTGTCAAAATCTCGGTTGTGTCTTGCACATGGCAGCCCTGCAATGAATGGTGGCTAGATGTTGAACACTAGTCACAAAGCAAACACAACTCAGCCATCACAGCCTCTGTGGGGCACTGTGGCCAACTTCTACTCCTCTAGAAACTTCAATGAGGAATTGGGAGCTCTTTTTTAATAACTTTCTCTTCTGCTGTTTCCCAATAGTCTTCTTTCACTTGATCATCTGGACACAGGGGCAGATGTTTGGGCCTCCTAACATTGATTTCTTAGTGAAAGGGAGCTGAAAGCATCAGTAGATTATGGAGTAGGTCAAACTACTGGTCTTGTGACCCACAACTAATTGTTCATGTGTCCACTATGGCATCAGTCTCCTCCTTGCATTATCATTATAGGATAAGCTCTGTGGTCAAGGACCTAATCTCATTCAATATTGTTTCCCCATTGTTGCTGGAGACAACACTGTGTACACTAACTAAATACAAATTTGTAGAAATGCACTGAAATAAAGGCACATGCAAAAAAAAAAAAGCAAGATTAATGATATATTAACATATTACATGTGAATTGGGAATAGCCACTTAAGCCATACTTCATCTCAGCTACTTCACTTGAATCTCACAGATACGACATTGTAAATATTATTGTCCTCATTCAATAATCAATGGCTTAGAGAGAGGGAATGTCTTGCCCAAAGTCATATAGACAGTCTTATAAGTACCAGAATAGAGCCTTGGTTTCTAGCGCAGGTCATCATGTTGGACAACTCCAGAAGGTCATTTATGTCACCTGCCTGTGAATGGAGCCCCTCAGGACTGTGCAGGGGGCGGGACCACAGGGACTTCTGGCACAGGGCTATTTCTTTTATCTCAAGGCTCCTGCCTGCATGCTTCTTTCTGCTTTGTTCTTGCCATTGGGATGTTTATCACCTCTTCTAGAACTTAGTCTATTGTGGAAGGTTGTAGTTTTGACTTAGGCTCATATGGTTTTTCTCTTATTTAGATGCAAAGAAGATACTCTCAGACATAAAATCATTTGTTTACATTCATTTAGTTAGTAAGTGGCTGAGCTAGACAGAAAAACAGGTCTGTTGATCTCAAAACCTGTTCACTTTCTGTCACCAGCACCTCTCTCATAGGAAGACTTTGGACGCAAGATAATGTCGCCAGACCAAAAACTCACGAAGTCACTAAATAAACATGGCCCATGTTTCTAAAGCATTGATTTTGATAAACAACTTTGGGACAAGTCATTACTTTTCATAATGCATTGCGGTGTCTAATGCAACAATTATATCATACGTTAATGATGAACTATAAGACTTTAAAAAACACCACACTTGCTACAGGCACCTTGGGTTAGACTCATAGACAATTCCTCCCACACTCATGGTCTTTTATGTATTTCTGGAGTTCAGGTTGGTCTGGTGGAAAGGTTTGAGAAACAACCAGCTACACCACATCGTTTTTCCATAACACTGAGCCGCCACTCTTCACTCCACACAGAAAGCTGCTAGTTTGAAAGTGAGTTCCAATCTTAAAATTGCAAAACAGCTGTTGCTGGTAATGTGTGCACTTTCTATGGGAACACTTTTTATCTGCAGGTGTGTTGGGAGAGGTGTAAGAAAAGTGAGTTTTATCGGTAAATCTAGGTCGTGGGGAAGCCAGGATGGCTCAGTGGGTTAAGCGCTCACTTTGTAGCGCCGAGGACCGGGGATCAAATCCCGGCCCTGGCATGCTGAACTGGGAGCTCCTCCAGTTCAGTTCCCTCTCTGTCTCTGTCTGTCTCTCTGTCTCTCTCTCTCTCTCTCTCTCTCTCTCTCTCTCTCTGTCAAAAATAAATAAATAAAAATATATTAAATCTAGGTCGTGTCTTTAGCATAGAACCTGACACATAGAGTAGGTGATCAATAACTGAGTAATTACACTTTCACTACATGATTTCTTAGCTTTCACACACATGATAAGAAATTATGATGTTCTTTATAACTGAGGTCACAATATATGTGTATTACATGTATCACAGACATTGCAGAAAAGGACCGCAGTGAAGCCAGGGAGGCCTTCAGAGTTCGCTAGAGACAGCCACTCTCCCATTATGGTTGCATTCACATGGGCACAGACATCAATTTTCTGCCTCAGAATGAACTAGGAGGAAAGCGGACCCTATTCATTTTTAACTGGCTCTGGCGGATTAAGTCCTCATCTCAGGTTAATGGTGGAATGTACACTCTGGCAGGGTCTTCAGTGTTAACTAAGAAGCTGGGGTTAATGGTGAGACAGACATGTGGTGCCCACCCAGAAACCTGATCTCTCCACTTACGGGACGTAATGCTCCCAGGGCAGCAGTCATCACAGTAATCCCAGCTGGTATAGCAAGTGCTGTTTCTAATATAGAGAAGCCCCCCCCCCCAACACCCATGTTGACAAATCATCGATTTCTTCCTTTTCTAAGAGCTAGCTGGAATAGCAGCCTTTCCGAGTTATTTCCATAGAAACAATTTCACATTGGAATTTGGGTACTAAATCAGCATAGTGGAATCACCTCACATAGACAATGACGTGAATATATATGGCCCCTGTTGTTCTGGTTGCCTTAGTCCAGCACCATGTCAGTCCCTGTAGGTTTTCACCAAGAAAGGATGCAATGCTTTGGCCTCAAATGCTAAAGAGCCAGATGGTCTTTGGGCTAAAAAATTATAATGCCGGGAGGCCATAAAAAGCTCAGTAATATGGAACATTAAAATAATGGGTTCTTGATGAAATGTATGTCACTGGCGTGTACAACTTCCCAATACTGAGTGATATATTAAGTACCATCATCACAGACCAGTCAGCATACTGTATTATTATAGTTCTTTCCAAGAGCTTGGTCCTCCCATTGGTCACTTGGGAAACTCCCAGTTACCTGTCTGACTCACCCCATAAAATTATTGGAGAATCAAATACTTAACAACAGCAAGTAATATATTTTGCACATTTATTACGTACTGAACATTACTCTAAGAACTTTATTTATTTTTAAGTCAGGTTCATATGCATATAAATTCATCCTTTTTAGTATCCAGTTCTGAGTTTTGGCCATCTTTAACTGCCACCACAGTCAGGACTTGGAACATCGCCATCACCTCACAATATTCCCTTAGAACACCTATAGGGGTTGGGAATTGGGGGTGGGGAGGGACTTGCCCAATCAGTTGCTTGAGATTTTGTCAGTTGCTTGAGAGAGCTGGTTGCTTGAGTTCCGATTTTACTGGTTACTTGAGATTTTTTGGTTGCTTGAGAATATTGATTGCTTGAGTTCCAGTTAATGGAGAGTCTATTATGCTTGTATTATTATTATTTCATGGTAGAATAAAGATAGAATTCTCAATAGAAATTATTGCTGAGTTTGCCTTATCTGCTCACCTAGAATCCAAGTGTCAGGAGCAATGATAACTCTGTGAACTTTCTCTTCCAAATATGACCATTTGCCCTGTTCTGGCAGGATAGAAATTTAATTATAGCAAAAATACTTGCAAAAATATTGTTAGCAATAAAGTCCAGCACTGTACTTCCTCTTTTTAATCCCACAACACTTGGCTTGAAGTTACTCAGTCATAACCTTGATGTTATGACCATACGATCAATAATGACCAGATTCTGTGGTAAAAGGTAGTGAAGGATTTTCTAGGCTGCAAATAATAGCAATTTTACATATGGTAATAAGCAGTTCCCACTGTAAGAAAGAGGGTGACCCAATTGTCACCATCACTCCTCCTGACTCAACCTGACCTGCATTCATTCAGGACTTCTAGTCATGGCCGGAAGGGTTGACTTTCTTCCTGTGATGAAGTGTCCCCTGGTTCTGTAGCCGCACACCACAAAAGCACTCCATCACTCTTTATAATAAGAGAATTCTGATCTTCTTGGGCGTGGTCAGAAAGCGCCCACAGTCTGACCACAGTGGTTCCAGGTTCTCCACGGAGAATATTTTGCATAAATTGTTTCTTTCTCTCTCTCTTTTTTTAACCTCATGCTACAGATGCAACACATATTAAATAAGTAAATAAGGCCCAGCTATTTCTTAAAGTGTATAGCTTTCATGAATTGTTAAGGAACTTATCAAGAGAAACTGCTAAAGCAAAGCAATTGGGTGTAGGATGTGTGAGGAAGTCCAGGGGCCTCTTTAATATTTAATGCAGCCAAAAGCATCCAACAGCTAATCATCTCTTAATGGGACTTGCCCTTTGGCCTGTGTGTTTCTAAGGGAGTAACATGTTTGGCTTCCAAACCAGTCATCACTTACTCACCAAGTAAATACCACAAGCTGAAAGTGGCCTCCCAGGCATCATTGGTTTTTGCTGGTTGAGTTTAGAAGGACCCAGATTAGCATTACTCGCTTTAAATCACCAGTGGTTTCAAAGCCAGCTGGGCATTTGCTTTGGATCTACAGAATGTTCAAACCTACATTGTGTCTCTTATCAACACAGAAAGGAGACTAGGCATCATTATGGACAAATACTGAGATTGTCGACTAGAACCTCAGTCTTTTGAATCGAGGACCATAAAAATTGCAAGTCCAAGTTGATCTCCAGCTACCTGGCTTTCCCTTCTTGTCTCATTTCAATCCAGTGAGTTCAGGGAAGAGCCCATGTGGGGCCTGACCCGGGGGCATCACTAGGGGTGCCCTGCAGGCATCACTGCACACCCAGCACAAGCGGCAGCAGCTCTGACTCTCAGTGTCACACTTGGGATCGTGTTCTACCCCGCAAATATTTAAGCAAGCGTGTGAAGCCAGGGTATCAAGTGGCACGACACAAAACAACGATCTCATTGTGTTTGTTGCCACACAGTATGTGGTTTTGTGAGGTTCCAAAAACCATCCAGTGATTGTGCCTGGAATGTAACAGTCATTTGTAACAATGGTTACTTTGGGGAGTGCGGGCAGGGAGGGTACAGGGGGTGGGGTGGGGGGGTCTACTTTTGTGACATGCTTGAAAATCCTGAGAAAGGGCTACAAAAAACATTTTTTTTCAGAAATGTTCTAAATGGGTTTAGAAAACTTGTGAACCCTGCCTGAACTTTTATTAGATTCTCCCACACTCAACCGTTTGACATCAGAACAAGGAAAGCATTATTTATAACAGCATGTGTGAAATCACAGAAGGGGTTCTTGAAGGAATTCAAGTGAAAAATCTGTCCCAAAGAGACTACAAGCATAAAATAAATGATCAGTTGGGAAACATGTAAGTCAAAATTCAAATCTGCCCCCGCCCCCCTTGCTTTAAAGGAAACGGGCTTTTTCTTTGGCCCCTTGCACTGCAGGATGCAGTGGGGTAGACCCGTGGTGGGGTAGACGCTGCAGTCACAGCAACCCTGGCGTACTTGTCATTGCAGAGTGAGGGGTCTGGAGAGACGTACATGAGGACTCTCCTCAATGTCTCTAGAATGGCAGCTTCCCATTGAACAAGTCAGACAGTCAAGTTACAGAGAAGGGAGCAACCCCGTGAACATATTTAGTGCATTAAAGTTCATAAAGCACTTCTGCAAATCTCTCCTGCTTGGGTATTTCGCTCACGGCAGCCCTGGAGGGTATTTAGTGTTGCCTACATTTTAGGGAGAAACTAAGGCTGAGAGAGCTTGGGTAAGGAAGGTTACCCGACGAGGCGATGGCGCATTGGAGTGTGCTCTGGAACCCAGTGTTTCTAATGCCATGAAGTGGGAGTTCACTGCACTGCAGTTGGGAATCCACACGGAATGTAGAAAGCGTGGTATCCTGTGAGATGAACACATCCCAGAGGGGCTTTGTTGTTGTTGTCTGTTTACTTGTTTGTTTGTTTGTTTAGCTGTTTGGTTGTAGGTGTGATTAAGTGGTTCTCTGTCTCGTTCCCTCTCCCCTACAAATACAACTGTAAATCAGTTTACCACCAGCATTCTTTCTGACCAGTCTGTCACACAGACTGTGTGTTGACTATGCACCCTGATGGTGAGAATTGTCCTCACCTCAGGCCTGTCCAGGAAGCTTCAGGAGGGAAATCTGTGCTTGTTGAGAAGGGACTACCTGCCATGGCAGGGAGGAGAGGCGAATGAGAAAATCAAAAGCTGATGGGGGCAACTAGCCTCTACTTCGGGTATGAGTGTGGGGTGTATTCAAAGCTGAACAGTGAAGATATGGCACACCTTCACCCGGAGCCAGCAAGTTATGTTGTTCCCTGTCAGGTTGGGAGTCGTTGTGTAGAGAATAGAGAGCAACATAAAAACACTCCCCTCCTTGCACACGTGTGCTTTCTTTGATGCTAAGAGCATCGTTTGAAATTACTAAGCATCTTAGACCTCTCTGACTTCATCAGCACCTTGGGTTGTGGACTTGAGCCATATTTTAGGCCCTATGAGTCCATTTTTCTCCTTTCTTTAATGAGTCAGAAATGGATACTGAGAATTACAATTGGGCAGAAACTCGATGTGGCATCAGTCTCAGAACTCAGGGGCTGAGAAACGTCGATGAGGTACTTTCTGTTGTCTCAGCTCACCTGCTGCCCCGTGTCAGGCATGGCATCTGGTAGTGCTGGGCTTACCCAGCTTGAAAACTGGGACCTACTACCATAGGGCTACTGTGCAGAAATCAGACAGCCCCAATGAGCTGCAGACCTGAAAACGGAATTCCTCACTTTTCTCCAGGAAGGAGGAAGCCATAAACTAGTCTCCTTTGTTAAGCACAGTTCTCTTGGCCTGGACTAACAATGCTCTTACCATCTCGTGCCTCAGACTCCCTGCTTTTACTAAAATGGGCTTCTCAAAACCATAGTTATTTATTTACTTATTCTTGTGACTAAGCCCAGTGGCAGTGCCCTGTCATAGAGGAAAGTTTTGGGTTTGGAGTCCAAAGACCTGACTTCTTTGTGTCCATAGCAACACAAACCTCAGTTGCCTCATCTGTAAAATGGCAATAATAACATCTGCCCTGTCCGTTGCTGAGTTGGAGGGAAATGCTGGCCTTTTTAAGAAGTAGAGTCACTTGGTAGGTCATTTTGAAACAAAGGGTCTCCTCTTTGTTATTCTGATCAAAGTTATCTTGTAAATAGAAAGTTGAGTCATCCTCATGCCAGAAAATGTGTGTGTGTGTGTGTGTGTGTGTGTCCAAACGAGCACCTACCCAATAGTTAGCTCTGCTCCTATCTAGTTTTGAAAGAGCATTGCAAATATGGAAAAAAAAAAAAAAGTCTTGACCACAGTATTCTTCGCCCTCTATGGTACTTGAGATTGTAGAGCAGTTGTATTTCCCTAATGTGTTTATGAACAATTAAAGCTAATAAATACAACTAAAGGAAAGGAAAAAAAGGTTCCTCACATCTCTTTTCTACACCTTTTGCTCTGGTGGTGGGAACTTGGTTTGGGGATGATTGATGTCTCCTTGTTCACCCCTTTTCTGCCAGGTTGGTGGCCACACAATGCTGCCCATTCGCTGGATGCCTCCGGAGAGCATCATGTATAGGAAATTCACCACAGAAAGTGACGTCTGGAGCCTGGGAGTCGTGTTGTGGGAGATCTTCACATATGGCAAACAGCCCTGGTACCAGCTCTCCAACAATGAGGTATGCAGTGGGCTGGGCTAAACCCCTGGAAGGTCTAACACCAAGAGATGTCCCTTGGCCAGAAGTTAGGGCACGACCTTATGTGGCTTAGTTGGGAGTAGCACCTCCCACCTGGCCTGCTGTGTACCTCAATGTCATGGCGAAAGTATTGCCACTGTCCAAACGTAAGAAGAAAAGCACAGTATTTGCTGCAATGCCTGTGATTCTCTGGTGATGAGACCGAGGAATCACTGTATGTGGCTCAGCTAGCAAATTAACAGCAGATGGGACATTCCGGCACCTGTAGAGTCAGGTAGTCTTTTCCTTTTATTCCAAGGAGGTTTCAAGGTTCTTTCCTTTTTGCACATTTCACCAGAACATACACCTCCAGTGAAAAACTCAAGGATTTGGTTTTCTCTTCTAATTCTTTTACAACTATGTCTGTATTTGAGGCCGTTTCTTGGTCAGGTGCCTCACATCTTCCTCAGCCCCAAGTCTGTCTTTTATCCAATTCCATGATCTAAAATGACTGCTCATGTCTACAGCCTGGAGGCTGGGGGCTCGGCACTCAGCACCCTGACATGAAAGTGGCCTGTGTTCCGTCTCAGGCTGCTGACGCTAAAACACATTGGAATTCCAGGGTGAGGTTTGGAATCATTCCCTAGAGATGTTATTTCTCCACCTGTTTGGTAAAATCAGTACATCTGGAAAAATAAGTGTCAACCAATCAAATGAACTATAATAGACCAACCTATCATAATTGCTCTCTTCCTTATGAAAGGAGTCAACACTGAGTGGCTTTCTTGAAAGCACTGCTCTCCTTGCACCGATGCTTATTTTAATTGCCTTGTTTTTCTTTTGCTCTGCATCTAGGTGATAGAATGCATCACTCAGGGCAGAGTCTTGCAGCGACCTCGAACGTGCCCCCAGGAGGTCTATGAGTTGATGCTGGGGTGCTGGCAACGAGAACCCCACATGAGGAAGAACATCAAGGGCATCCACACCCTCCTTCAGAACTTGGCCAAGGCATCTCCGGTTTATCTGGACATTCTAGGCTAGGGCCCTGTCCCCCAGACCGATCCTTCCCAAAGCACTTCCTCCGATGGGCTGAGAGGATGAACGTCTTTTAACTGCCGCTGGAAGCCATCCGTCTGCTGTTCTCTACTCTGACAGTATTAACAACAAAGACACCAAGAAGCTTTCAGACGGAAGCAATGTGTACTTCTCCATCCGTAGACGCAGTACGAACTTCTTTTTGGCATTATCTCTTTCTCTCTTTCCATCTCCCTCAGTTTGTCCCCTAGTTTTTGTTTTCCTTTTTCTTTTTTGTCTTCCCTGCTTCACAGTCCTGACTCTTTCTTATTTAATCGATTTGGCTTCTGCATTACTATTAACTCTGCATAGACAAAGGCCTTAACAAACCTGATTTGTTATATCAGCAGACACTCCAGTTTGCCCACCACAACTAACAATGCCTTGTTGTATTCCTGCCTTTGATGTGGATGAAAAAAAGGGAAAACAAATATTTGACTTAAACTTTGTCACTTCGGCTGTACAGACATCGAGAGTTTCTATGGATTCACTTCTATTTATTTATTATTATTACTATTCTTATTGTTTTGGGATGGCTTAAGCCTGTGTATGAAAAAGGAAAACTTGCGTTCAATCTGGGAAACCTTTATCTGTGGGAGATTCAAACCAGAGAGAGAGAGAAGATTTATCATAAACCACAATCGGAGGAACAAAGACAACCATTGGGATCAGAGGTGTCGGGCCCTACTTAGGAAAAACCCAGTGACTGTTAGCTGGGAGGAATGTATTCGTCTCCTTCCCTTGAGGACCTTTCTGAGGAGTAAAATGACTGCTGAACTCTGTGCCATGGACTCTTCTTTTTCCATCACCAGAAACACTCGGTGTTTAGGAGAAAGATGGGAGAAAGGAAAGATGGCTTCCGTAAGACATGAGATGACACATCACGCACTTAGACAGTCTTGTCTTCGTAGGTCACAGTGATTGCACTGGCTTGTTTTTCCAAGTGTTACTCACCGAGCCTTTGTCAAGTTCAGTTGAAAAAGGTGGATTCTTGTCCAGAGATCATTTCAGGGTTGGGTAGAAAAGCCAAGGACTTGGAAAAGATAGGACAAGCTATATATTTGGAGGCAAGTTTCTCTTACATTGAACTTTCTAGATTGCACTTCCCTCTGACCTCTACCCACTACTCCACCCATTTTTTTAACTGTGCAAGCAAAATTGTGCATGGTCTTCATCGATTAATACCTTGTGTGCAGAAACTACTGCTCCAGAAGTCGTGTCCCGGATACGTAGAGCAGATTCATAAAAGGTATAACGTATATCATTAGGGAAAGCTAATGGAGTTCATTAGCTGAATATAAAGTCTCTGGGCTGAATGGTGGTGATGGATTTGAACAAATATGGACTCTGGAGCCTGGATGTCCTCACACATTTTCTTCAGACCTACTGTGGGACTGTGGAACTGTGGGACTGTGGGAAGGGCAAAGACAATCCCCAAGGGAAAGGAAACCTGGTCCCCCGCCCCCCCATACGATGGGGACATCGTATGCATTGATGTTTAGTGTACACAGGCCAAGTCCTTGCTCTGGGCTGTGGTTGGGAGAGTGGTTTCATTCCAAGTGTGCTCCACTGTCAGTATGTTGTTTTGTTTTCTTCACTCCACTAAAAGAAGTAGAAAATTAGGCACAGCATGCCAATGGGAGGCTATGCCCAGACTGTGCTCTGGAGGTGTGCTTCTGGGCACAGTCACAGGTTTTGTGAAAAGAGGTTGTAAATTGAAATAGAATTTACAGTTATTTGGGTGATCAGTTACACCAAGGAAGAAAAATATTTCTGTTCCTGGAGAAAACTTGCTACCCTCTGTGAGGGGAATTTTGATAATTTGACATCTTTATAACATGAGCCAGATTGAAAAGGAGTGATTTTAATTTATTTAAGTCATTTTAGTTTATTTTTGTTTCTAAAGGATAAATTGCCCTGTTTAGGATTTGTGTGCACCCTTAATGACTGGAACACCTTATTTTCATTTATAGGGTTTAAAAGCCAGTTCTCAAAAAAACACAAAAGTGTCAATTAGCAGAGAACAGAAGGAAAACCAGTAGCATCTACAGTCAAATGAAGTGGGTTGGAAAAGACCAACCATATAGTCTCTTCAAGTTCTGCCCTGGCTTACGAGACATGGAAGTTGAGTTGTTTGTTCTCTTTGTCAGTGAAATCAAACCCTCCAGAATACACATACTAATATAATGAAAGCCATATCTCCATGATATATACCTGCACGTATATGTCCTGTTAAGGACCCATGGTACTGTTAAAACACTGTGGCACTCTGTGAAGCAGTAAGAAGAGGCAGATTTGTACAAAACTTTTCTAGATTCCATCAGTGATGACCTGAAAACTTAGAGGTTTGTCATTCTGCATGATTGGCCAGCTGCTCTTGGAGAAAAAGCTGCAACGTATTTGTTTTATTTTACCAGAAAGCAAAGGAGGTAATACTCTATAGGATCAAATTCAAGGAGGGCTGTGTGTATTAGAGCAAGGATTTGGTTAAGGCCAATGAAAAGATGGAAGCACTCCATTCTATTCTTGTGCTGTGTTTTCCTCTGGAAAAGAAAAAAGAAATCAAAAACAAAACAAAAAAAAGAAAAACACCTCTCCTTACCTTTTGCCAAGTCCCTCAAGGTCTTGAAATGAAAGGTTCTATGCAAGTGCAAAGCTTCCTAGTTATTATTTTCCCCTCTGTTGTCTCAAGAGTATGTACTGATTTCAGAGATGTCTTGCATTGAAAGAATACTAGATTGCTTTTAAAGCAACTAAGTGAACCACAGGATATCTTCAAATGTTCCACACTGTTCCTGCACAATCCTCTCTTCTAATTTTTACAAAAGGAGCAACCTCATTCTAAAATGTGATGATCACCGAACATAGCCTGCCATGAAATGTGTTAAAAACTACAAATAGTAGTAACAAACCTCATTCTCTAGCCTAAATTCTGACAATCTTTTCTGTTTGTAAATTGTTTAGTAGTTTTCCAAACAGTTTTCACATTTGCTAGCAAATTATTCCCATTGTTATAGGTGAGAAAATTGAAACTTGGAGAAGTTAAGTGGCCTGCTGGAACTCTCCGGGCTAGTTTCTGGCACCTCTGAGACTTAGTCAGAATGTTCTGACTCTGAAGTTCGTGATTCTGTCCACTGGAGACTCCCATCCAGAAGAGAAAGCACGCTAACAAATTCATGAAGCAGGATAAGTGAGAAGAACTAAATGAAACACATGAGACTGACCAGCAGCTGAGATATTGTGATATATAAACATGCTCCTAGCTTCAGCTGAATCCTTGTACACTGAACCAATGTCATAATCAGGCTTATTTAGACAACATTTTGAACTATCCTATAAAGGGTTATACCAGAATTCATATTATACATATGTGTTCACATCAGCGCTACCTGTGGTATGTTCATGTATTTATGTGTTATAAATACTTGATTTATACATATGCAAACACACATAATGGTGTGTTTGTGTGCTTATGTATAAATTTATAGGCACACAGTAATAGAGATAATTATAAGTCGGGTGCAGTATTAATAATTTGCTTAAAATCTGCTAAATAACCAAAACTTCTTACTGTCATGTTGCTGTTAGTGCTTCCATTCTCCATGTAGGTAGGACTACACTGCACTTTTCAACTCTGTGCAGTACACTGCATGGATGGAAGACACGTTTAAGATAATGTGCTTCCCAAAACCACTGACTCAAAGCCATCCCTCTACACTGAGTCCTTTCTCTGGCTCCTTGCAAAGGAAAATGCAGACTGAAATAGACCTCCTTCTATAAAGGTCCAGGAAAGGAATATGGATTTTATTTCAATTTGTTGTGTTATGCTCACCTTGTTCCACTCTGACCCCTTTATACTTGTGTTTAGTCAAAGTCTAAGTATTCCAGAAGGGAGTTGGAATGTTTGGGAGCCCAGTGTCTAGAAGGCCAATGGGGAGAAGTCCAAGACCCCTCAGTCAGGAATTCCCACATCCAAATGGGGATCCAAACAACAAGAGTGTACAAGGCTGTTCTTTGCAAAGAGCCATGATGGAAGGATCCCCTGGTCAGAATTAGACTTTTCTTTTTATCCTTTCCTTTTGCAAATTGGACCATCTAGAATACCAATAGCATTAAATTATACATCTAATGAAAGACTGCATACACACACACCCTCAATTCTGCTCCCTCCGCCAATGGAGGACTTTAATTTCCAATGTTGAGTTTTGGTTTGGCTCTCTATCACTGTTACAGAAAATCTCATGAAGGGGATGTTCAGTGATCCAACCCCTCAGATGGCTAAATGAGCAGTTAAAGCAATTTCTTTACGCTGCATCATTGTGGAATGCAGAGACTCCAAGGCTGTGATAGCAAATATTATTCTAAAAAATTAGGGGTGGGAGGGATCTGTAGTTAAATAAAACAGCACATGAAGGGCTATTTTCTTGTCAAGGCTGAAATGAATCACTGCTTCTCAAGTCAAAGGTCTTGAATATCTTTAGGTTTTGAATTTTTTTTTCCTTTCTTTTCCTTTTCCTTATTTATGTATTTGTGTGTTTATGTACTTATTTATGTATTTACTTATTTATTATTTATTTTAATTTACTTTCGCTCCATTTATCACAAACACAAAGAAAAGCAAAAAAATATATATATGTATATGTGTTGCAAGCAAAACACTGTGAATTTCACAACAGCAACCAAGCAACTATTTTGCCATCTTACCATGCGTCTCAGGAGACAAAATGGAAAAACATGGGATGTCATTTCTTTAGTCTATGCATACTAGGCCAGGTCCGTGTTTGTTTTCTTTCTTTGGTCTGTGAATTAATAAGAATGATCCTGAGTGAAGGTTAGCTGAATGTTCAACATACTGGAGCAAACATAATAAAAGCTGCTAATAGTCACATGTTTGAACTGGAAAAAAAAATTAGAGAAAATGAAGTGAAATGTAAAGGCCTATATCTTGCAGCTTGTATATCTTACTATTGCTTTAAAAATGTATAGAACAGCTGGAAAAGTTTTAAATACAAGGTCTTTGAATTACATGTGGATTTTAAATATGTAATCTCTTGACAAATGACCAAATTATGGTGAAATGTTGCTCCTTACCTTCATTGATCATTACTTGTCACTTACAAATCTGCCTAGAGTTGTGCACACTCTCTGCATTTGCTTCTGTACGTGGAGAGATGTTTGTATATATCCACCCATCCCCCCACCCCCACCCCCCCCACACACACACACTTCAGTATCTCTTCTGATGACATATTGCCCCTTAAATTGTGACCTGGTATTTGGAACTCTCTTCTTATTTGCTTTATTTTCTTTTTAATGTGACGTCTCTGTGCTGATACTTACTGGTTCTTGTTTTGCAATCTGTTTTGAGGTCTGTTGCTTTACTAAGACCCACTGCATCTTGGCTGATTTCAAAGTGACACCAGATTATCAGTGTTAAAAATAAACACAAAGTTTTGTTTGTAAATCGTGTGACCAGCTTCTCTCAACCTGACATGGAAAGTCTCTTGTACTACAGTGTATTTAATAAAAATGATGTCTTACAATAAATAACATCCTCTAAAAGAGAAACTAAAAATGACATGTTTACTTTAAAAATGCATAGAATATTCACAAGGTGTGCCCTTTTTCTGTCTGTCTGTCTGTCTGTCTGTATCTTATATATGGTTAATGCAGATGCCTAGAGTATTCATATCTTGGAGGTAGTAGGAGTAACTAGCCTTCAGTACAAGTTCCATGGCCAATCTCTCCATAACCTGACACTTTTGGTTTATATCTTTGATAACTGTAATAAAACATCACTGTCCAATAGAATGTTCTGCAATGATATAGATGTCCCTTCTGCACTGTCCAATATGCTAACCACTAGCCACATGCGGCTAGTTGGCACTTGAAATGTGGCCAGTGTGACTGAAGAACCGAATTTAAAATATTATGTAATTTCTTTTTTTTTTTTTTTATATTTAGTAGTCTCATCTTTTTTTTTTTTTTTTTTTTTTAAATTTAATGGGGTGACATTGGTTGGTAACAATTAGATAGTTTCCAGAAGTACAAGTCCACATCACATCACCCATGCATCGCATTAAGTGCCCACCACCCAGAATCAGCTCCCCCTCCACCACTCTATATCCAGTGCCCACTCCCACCTCCCCCCACAACTCTCCCCCCCATCCTCCCCCTTCTCCAGGTAACCAACAAACCATTGAGTGTGTTGTAATTTCAATTAGTTGACATTTAAGTAGCCACACATAGCTACCATGTTAGTAGAGAGTGAAAGGGTAGAATCACTACAACTTTTAAGAGGTCAGACCTAAAAAACCTAGCAAGGGAAATGCGTATCATGGCATCCTAGAGTTGAGACAGCATTGAAAATCAGCATGGCCAGGAGCAGAGGTAGCCCGCCTCCCCCCAAAATGCCATTTTCCTTTGGCCTCTCTGTTAACCAATGTTTCCAAAATAATTAAGGGGAAGGAGGACAATATCAGGGTAGTTCAACAGGGGCCCCATAGCCTATCTCCTCCTTGTCTTCAGGGTGGTCCACTCACACTTGTATTTTTCAGTATCTCACAGTCGTATTTCCCAGTGTCTGACCTCTTCCTCCTGACTTCTGAGAGGTACAAGGGACATCTGGGCAACATTCCTAGTGCAGGCTTCAGGGACATAAGATTTGGCAGTGGACTAGCCCAAAATTAAACTCCTTAGGAACTCTATCTCATGATCCACCCCCTGACCCCCTCCCCCTCACCACTATCACCACCAGTCTCCGTGGTGCAGATATGTTTTCCTTGAGTTAAAAAAATATGACCATGTTAAAGCTTAGCAGGTGCTTGGGGAATTCAAAGCTGTGTGAGTGGGGGAAACAACTTGTCTAAAATATCCAAATAAGATCATGTGTCCCTGTGGGATCCGAGTGTATATCCTACTAAAAGGAACTGTGGATTAAAGGACAAAAGTTAAACTCAGATGCCTTGGTCAGCTATAACCCAATGTGGACTATAAAAGATCCAAACTTTTACCAGACTACATTTTAATATTTCTAATTACAGAGTTATCAGTTTAAATTCCAGAACTAAAGTCAAGTTCTCCACAGCACTCTCCTGCTTCTTTAGACCCCATCTAGCCTTTCCCTCAAATATGTACACTCCTTTTGCTCACTCTTACAGGCATCTGAAATTTTGGATGAGAACAACAATTCTGAAGAGTTGCGATGAGGAACCTCATTAAAAATAGCATCTTTACCTTTAGAACAAATTGACTATCAGAAAGGCCTACTGCATGCGTATGCCAGGGTGTTGTGCACACATGTTAGTTTCCTGTGGCTGCTGTAACAGATCACCAGGTGGCTTGAAACAACACAAATTTATTCTCTCCCTGTTTTGGAGGCCAGGAGGCTGACATTGGGGTGTTAGTGAAGCCACGCTTCCTCTAGAGATTCTAAGAGAGAATCTGCTCCTTACCTGTTCCAGCCTCTGGTGACTCTAGATGCTTCTTTCTTGGCTTGTGGCTGCATCACTCTACTCTCTACCTCCTCCTCTTCACCTGTCCTCTCCTCTGTGTGTCTGTCTTCTAAGATATCTATGATTGCATCTGGAAACCACCCAGGTAATCCAAGCTAAGCTCCTCCTCTCAAGGTGCCTAGTCACATCTTTTGCCCTCTAAGGCCACATCCACAGGTCCCAGGGATTACTACATGGGCTATCATTTTGGCCATCGTTCAACCTGCTACATTATGCTAACACCCAACTCTTACATCAACCCTGGGAGGTAGGTACTATTATTCCCCCCAGTTTATAGATACAAACACTGCGGCACTGAGAGTTAAGAAATTTGCCAAAAAGTTAGGTCAAAAGAAATTGACCGGTAAGTACAGTGCTCATTATTTGTCAAGGAGAGAGTTATTTAATCCTCAAGACCAGGGAGGAAGTCGTGTGGTTCCCCTCCAGGCAACAGGCAGAAATGCAGGCAGCTAGCTGGCATTGGGAAGCCCTGCAAGTCCAGTTGGGCTGCCATGCGATGTGGTGTTTAGAATCTGGGCTTCAGGCCCCACAGAGATCAATAGAAAGGAGTTCAATACCCAGTAGAAATGAGTTTATCAGAGGGAAATAATGCCAAGGATCAAGATCCAAGGAGAGCTCTCTAGTTTCTAGGAAATTAAACCTGGGTGTGAAGACTTCAGTCATTAAGGAAAAGGTAAGAATTTGGCCACTAAGCCAAAGCCCAAAGGCCTTTTCAGGACTTCCTAGAGCCAGGTGCTCCTAATCCCACCCCACACCCATCAGTCTTGGGGCGGGTGGGCCTGCAGGTGGTGGCAGCTGCCTAGCAGCAGGGTTCTGAGGCTTGGAGTGAACAACCTTAATGTCAGGTTCTTTGGTAGGCTCCATAGTTAGACATATATGAGAGCTAACCATCCCATTCCTCACTGCCATCTACAGGTGGTGTTCGTTACAAAGAATGCAAAGTTCAGATCAAATTGCTCCAAACAAGCAGTGATTTATGATTAAGACCACGTCCCTGCTGTGTAGGCTGGAAAACTTCCCCTCCCTGCCCTTGCATAGAAGTCACTCTAAGGCAGATGCAATGATGTCCTAATGGCAGCAACACACACACACCTCTAATGTCCCTTATACTAAACAACAAATCCTCTAGTTTTTGTTTGTTTGTTTTTAATAGAGACAGAGATAGAGAGAGACAGAGAGAAGGGGGAGGGCCTAGAGCAGTCTCCATAATTGTACATCATCAGTTTTCGACATGGTTTCATTCCACACAGATGGGTGTGGGGCCATGCAGGGCAGGGACCGGGCCAGGGGCCTCTCACATGGGAGGCATGCCCCTGCAGACTGGGGGCCCAATCAGGGGCCTCCCACATGGGAAGCTCACCCCAGCAAGAGCCAAACTGAGGCCACACCCCAGTTCAGCATAACCCCATGAGCTGGGGCTTGGATTCGATCCTCAGGCCCTGGGACTGCAAGGCAAGCGCTTAACCCACTGAGCCATCCTAGCATCCCCCAAATTCTCTAGTTTTGATAACAATATTTTAAATAATAACTATGAAAGTCACTCTCACATGAGTAGTACATGACATCTATGTAATATTTCTACGTCACTAGGTATGTCATGATATCTTGTCAGTTCCAGTGCATAAGCCAGATGTAATGTATGCACACAGCACATTGTATGTATTTATTTTAAAGTCAGTTGCCACACACACAATATAACAACCTTCCTGTAGACAGGTACAACCTCTTCTATGGTAGGTTTGGATTTATAGATACCAACCCAAGTGTGGGAAAGTCCACTTTCTTCATTTCCTTTAAATGATGCTGTTTGACTCCAGTCCGCATCCTGGGGGTTGGGGGCAAAATCAACCTCTGGATGTACCTCCCTCTTCTAGGGTAACTCAGGAATCCCAAGACTCCCTGATACCAAGGAAGCACATGAAGAGTTCCTAATTTACTGTCCATCTCAACTCAATGGCTCAGGTGCCAGAGCTGAGAGTCCCAATCGAAGACATATATCCTCAGACACATGCAGTCATCCTCCAAAGCCTAGTCCCTCCTTAATCCATATATGAATCCATAGGACTATGTTTTCAAGATAGGTCACAAGGTTCTACCTTCAAAACCTTAATTTGGCTTTTAGTTTCATTTGGCCTACAAAGATTTTTCTTTTCTTTCTCACTTGGTTATATTTTATCAGGCATATGCATGTGCTCAAAACAAATTCAGAGGCTTTGTGTACCTATTCAGTCTTCCCTCTTTTCTGGAAATCTCAAAACCTACTTTCTAAATTTGAAATGAGGCTTCTCATCCTATAAACTTATTTTTCTGGCAAGATGGATATTAGAGCACTTCTTCTCTCTTTTATTTTGGATCACAATCATGTAGAGATTTGAAAGGTATAAAAGCCAAATCCTTACCTGAAGTAATTAGTTTCTATTAATCTGAGGTGGAGCAAGGCATAGAATTTTTTTTTTTTTTAAATCTCTAGGTGTTTCTAATGTGCAGCTAGGGTAGAGAAATATTGTTCTAGGGGACGATAAGTCCTGTCCCCAGAATTCCAACCATCCCAATATAAATTCCTGGTGCTAGACCTAGGACTTGACTCAGCAGAACATGGGCCAGACTGAGAAGGACCTAGAATTTCAGTTCCAGGGCAATAGACAGAGCACTAGATAGATTTGGAAAACAGACAATCAGTATCCAATGAGTTCAATAGTGAACTACATGTTCTCTCAGAAAAGAAGTTTCCTACAAAGCTCCATGGAAACGAAATACTGCCCAGTGCTTAGGACAATCAATCCATCTATCAATCATCAATCAGTCTTGATCAAGGAAAAGGCGGGGAGCTCCCCATTACACCAGAGCAGCTGATGTCCTCCGGCCTTGGATTCTGATGGGGCTCATCCTGAGGCTAGCTGACTGTACCGGGAAGCACAACCACGAGCCTTGGCTCCAGCCCGTGACTGAACACTCAGCTGGTAGGATACCCGGAAGTTGAAGTTCTGCCATATTGCTATTAAATGCTAGCCCTAGATTTCTGAAGGGGAGGGTCCAGTACTTTCTTAATCATGTAATTTAAAAGCCTCCCAACCCCACACCAGGCCCAAGGGCAGGATCCCTCTTCAGGAGTCTAACTCAGTTCCACCAAAACTGAGCAATCCCAAAACCATGGGCAACTGAACCGGGAACACACATACCCGCTACTGATTCTGTCCCCATGACTCTTCCCCCAAACCATGATGTTACAGCAGGTCTGTGGGATGCACTATGTAGCCATTTGCCCTTTTGTGTGTGACAATATTGTAACTTTTGTTTACTAATTCTAATTGGTCATGTCCTACAATTAGACTGTAAGCTTTATACAGGCAGGGATTTTAGTGTCTTTGGTTCCCTATCTAGGATGACTGCTGACACCCAGGCAGTGCTCAGCCATTTTTGAATGAATCAGTGGAATAATGAATAGATTAATGAGTGAATGAATGAATAGATGGATGGATGAGCTTAAGAGATCAAGAAAGTAGTCAGGGGGGAGCCGGGATGGCTCAGTGGGTTAAGCACTCAGTTTGCAGTCCCGGGGTCCAAGGATCAAATCCCAGGCCCAGCTCAAGTGGACCCATGTGCTGAACTGGGGTGTGCTGCCCACATGGGAGGCCCCCAGTTCAGTTCTCACCTGGGAGAGCTTCCCATATGGGAGGTTTCCAGTTCGGACCCCAGCTAGAAGGGGTATGCCTCCCATGCAGGAGACCCCTGGCTCAGTTCCAGCCCTGTGCGGCCCCTGCCCACATGTGTGGAACAAAACCATGTTGAAAACTGATGGCATACAATTTATGGAAACTGCTCTGGGCTCTAGTTAGGTTGTTATGCTAGCCTGATGCTTAGAAACAGGGTGGGGGGTGACCCTAGATAGGTCATTTTTAACTTTCCTAAGCCTTATAGTACTTATTGATAAACCATATAATATGGGCCTTTTCTTTGGGTTCAAATGAACTCATTCATGCTTTGAAACCATAAAGTAAGTTATTAGTATAAACGATTTCAAATACTGCTACATGAAAAGAGAGTGATTCTTCTTCCTGACTTAGTTCGGGGACTCCAGACACACCTCCAAAAGAAGCAAGTTTACCATGACTGAAAAGAAAAATGGCTAGGTTTTTATTCTCAAGGGGACAACTGGGTTTCCAAAATGGTTTTCTTTTAAAAAAGAATTCATAGCTTCAGAGGCAAGTCTTAAGAGTCCCTTGGAGTGGAACCCCCCTCTTTGCTTGCTGGAAAATGGGCAATTATCCCAAAAGAAAAAGCATAAAAATCAATCTGTGGCATCTTTATTTTGCTCAATTCAGCCTGACCAGGGAACTTTCTACAGTGAACTTTCTAAAAGTACTTTGCAGCATTACAAATCCCTGCTTAGTGCTGGAACAGAGCTTTCGGGAGTAGCCTTCTGGCTTTGAAGTAAACAGTAGCCTTTTTGGCTCTGAAGGAAAAGAGGTGAATGTGTATCACAGTGGTGCTCTTGGCTCACCTCTAGCATCACGGATTCACGGGGTTGGGAGGACCGTAGAGGGCAGGCCTGTGCACATCCTTGCCAGGGGTTCAGCCGTAGCAAGAGGGAAGTTACTTAAATAGGTCTTCTTGCCCTGCCAGCCCACGTCCCAGCCACAGTCCATTTGCAGTTTACAAAGCTTCCTTAGCGAACACTTCCTGGTGCTGAACCTACTCTGCTTCTCATGGGCTCAGACCTCCTGGGAGTGCACAGAATGACTCTCATTCATTATGACTTGGCATCCCTTCATGACTTCCTTGTGGTCTTCCTCCCATGTCCATCCCCCTACAGAAAACTGAACGGCTCGCCAAAGACCCAGGAGAAAGCACAAGGAATCCAGCTCTGCCTGGTGCAGCCAGGGCCCTGCCTACGATTCCCTGGTTACTCTCTAGTCACATCGGTTCATTTTCTCCCACTTGTTCTTCAGGACACAATACATTCCTAGCACAAGGAGAAAGTAACTTTTTAAGGGATCAGAGAGATTAAAAGTGAGGTGTATCTCCTCTTCTCCAGAAAACAACAACAACACATTTATCCGTGGTGTCAAGACAATTACCAATGCTCTTCACAGCCTTATGGCCCAGGTTCACCCCAAATCTCACAGGGTGCTGTTCAAAACAAGGAAGATGAAGGAGTTTGGGTGTTC
>PVKE010014029.1:0-35550 GCA_004027555.1 Craseonycteris thonglongyai | reverse complement strand
TTCGATCCTCGGTCCCTGGGGCTGTGAAGTGAGCACTTAACCCACTGAGCCATCCCGGCTTCCCCGTGCTCCTTCTTTATCTGCTATAAGTTATATAAGAATGATTTTAAACCTGGAAAACTGATGAATAATTCCCATAAATGTTTTTTTCTAAGATGTATTTTATTGTTTGAGAGAAGGTGAGAGAGAAAGAGAGAGAAGATGGGAGGGCCCAGAGAAGTTTCCATAGTTGTACTTCAACAGTTGTGACAAAGTTTCATTCCACACAGGTGGATGTGGGGCTGCGTAGGGCAGAACTGAACCAAGAGCCTCCTGCACGGGAGGCAAGAACCTTCGCGGCCATCCCGGCAGTTACCAGTTGTGCCACAGTTCAGCATATGGGTTTGCGTGGGCTGGGGATGGGATTTGGTCCCCAGATCTCGCAGTTGCAAGGCAAGTGCTCAACCTGCTGATCTATCCTGGCATCCCCAATATACTTTTGTCCTATGACTTTTAAAATATGTCCTTGTGATTAATCGGCCCTAATTAAGTTACATAACTTATTGAACTATCCATAGGCTCAGCCTATATCCATAGTCTCAGATATGATGACTATTGATGACCATTACCTAGCACATGTTAATAATTATTTTAACGTATACCCCATTTTAAAAACAGTTTTCATTCTAAAATCAAATATTGATATACTGTAAATTCCGCTCACTCTTTTACATTGTCTTATGTGAAAGGCAAACAAAGGTCAAAAGACCACCCCCTCTTCCTTGCATTTGACAGTAATTTATACACTGTATGTAAGTCTCCATAGGTGGCATTTGGTTTGCTGTAATTATATTTAGTTTTGAGTTTTTAGTATCTGCTCATTTCTTTAGGTACTTGGCCTGCAATTAAGGCACTCTACCATTAGGTGGCAATAGTGTCACAATCATGCTGTATCCAAAAAAAAGATTCCTTCTTCAAGAGATTATTTCTTCACTAGGAGGGAGAACCTGTTTTTCTTCCTTAAAAACAAAACAAAACAGAAAAACTCTTTGTTAAAGAGCCACATTTCAACAGTATTTTTAAAACCATTCGGTTTTTAATATTTAATATAAAGTAACATTAAACAGTTATAAAATTTACCTTCACTATTTATTCATCCTTAATTACTTAGTCACTACTTATTGTGACTGTCTTCCCCCCAGAACTGAATGCAGAGTTTATCTCAAGCTCACTAAGAATTCTCAGCTTGTATTCTGACACTCTTTCAGCTTTTGAAATTCATGCCCATTGTTTCAAGAGGCCTGTGGGATATGCTCCCTGTTGACACCGTTGTGACCTGTAACCATAAGAACCTTCTATTTTTTAAAATAAGCTCTTAGCAACAACTAGAGGGGGAGACTTGTTTTGTTTTTCTTGCTATTAGATCAGCTAGCAGGCCCTTCAGGGTCCACTGTCCCATCTCCCAACAGAAGGGGAAAACAGTGACAGGCAGATACAAGCCCCTGTGGGCAGCAAACCCCATGAATCCTGTTACTACATGGAAGAAAGTGATGTTCCCCTCTTTCTTAGGGGAGAAACATCCCTCTTGCCCAGGGGAATCTTGAGATGTCAGCTCATTTAAATATAATCTTTCTCTCTTTTCAGTTCCCTTAGTAACGACAGTAGCTGAGGGTCAGATACAAACTATCTCACAGCTGCTTTATAAAGAAGCTTTTATCTCTTACACAAAACAGTGCATCTTGCAAATAGCATTTGTGCAGATAGCTCAGCAGAGTTTTAAACTAAAATCTAGAGGTTCCATCACTAGAAGCAGGCAAGGGCGAGACCCTGTTACTCGGCTTTGGTCTTAAGGGATACCGTCCCCAGCCCCTCTGTGGAACTGGGCTTCTGCAAGCCTCTGGCCAGCACTTCTCCAGATCAATGTCTATGGTCCCTGGAAAAGGTCACACGATCATCTTCCAATTTTGCAAAGGAAAACATGTTTTAGGAAATCAGATGATAGTGTTACACTTGGTCTTGTTTTTAAATGTTCTGTTTTTGTTTTTTACATGGAGGTCCTTCTGATGAGATTTTCAAGGCAGGGGGAGAGGAGGAGACCTTAAAATGACTCATTCTGGGGGAAGCAGGGATGGCTCAGTGGGTTAAGCGCTCACTTTGCAGCCCCGGGGACTGAGGATCGAATCCCCGCCCGTGCGGACGCATATGCTGAACTGGGAGCTCCCCCAGTTCTGTTCTCTCTCTGTCTCTGTATCTCTCTCGCTCTCTCTCTCTGTCAAAAACAATAAAAATATATATATATTAAAAAACAAAAACAAAAACAAAACAAAACAAAAAACTTTAAAATGACCCATTCTATAAAAATGAGTTGACTATTTTAAGCTTTAAAGATGTTTCCTCATAATCACCATTGTTTTCTGTACTAAAGTACGAATCCAGAACCAAGGAGCTCTGGAGTCGGAATGGCTGTTTTAAGGCCCACTCGAATCGAGCTCCATGTCAGGGAGGCCTCCTTTCAACTGCTGCACGACTAATGGCCACTGAACTGCTGCCTGGCTTCTCTGTGCAGATCACTCACTCCTGTGCAGGGAAGGGGGTTCTACTGCTGGGCAGCTCCATTCTCTTGGAAATCCTTTCTGATGGGTTAACATCTGCCTCATGGCCACGTTACTCCAAGTGCTGCCCTGTGCCCTATAATAGGTGAGCACATGCTTTCTGGCTTCTAAGTGCAGGGGGGAAGAATGTCGCTGCAGCCTTCACACCTTCCATCAGTGTTTTCTTCGCAGACTACACAGCACGGCTTTCTCAAATCTTTCCCACCAGGCCCCTCTCATTTCCGCTACTGTCTTCCAGGAGCACTGTGAGCATCAGGGCACTTCACCCGCAGTGCTGGACACGATGCTCCAGTGTGTGGGGACACGGCAAGGCCTGCCCAGTGCCAGATATAGGACATTGGGGTTCATCTACAAGGCTTCAGGGTTCCAATCTGCTGCTGACACTTGCCTGAGGTGTGACTTGGGGAAAATTAACACCTCTGTGTTTTGGTTGGCTCACCTCTATAACAATAACCCTGACTTCACAGATGTAAATGGAATCACAGCATACCAGAATAGAATATATAGGAAGTCCGGGATAACTCAAAAGGTTAAGCATTTGCCTTGCAACCATGAGGTCCAGGAATCAAATTTAGGCCCTCGCCTGCGCAAACCAATCTGCTGAACTGTGGCACAACTGGTGACCGGCTGAGCCCTGTTGTGAAGGTTCTCACCTCCTATGGGGGTGGGCCCTAGTTCAGTTCCCATACCAGGTGGCCCCATATCCACCTGTGTAGAATGAAACCATGTCACAACTAATGATGTACAACTATGTAGACTGCTCTGGGCCCTACCCCTTCTCTCTCTCACCTTCTCTCAAACAATAAAATAAATCTTTTAAAAAAGATTGGGGTGGGGGGGATGCTGGGATGGCTCAATGGGTTGAGAACTCATTTGCAGCCCCAGGGTCCAAGGATCAAATCCCAGCCCCTGTGGACCCATATGCTGAACTGGGGTGTGCCCCCAGTTCTGTTCTTATCTGAGCAAGCTCCATGCAGGAGGCCCCCGGCCTAGTTCCTGCTCTGCGCAGCCCCTGTGCCCACCTGTGGAATGAAACTATGTAGAAAACCAATGATGTGCAACTACGGAGACTGCTTTGGGCCCTCCCTCTTCTCTCTGTCTCTGTCAAAAACAATAAAAAAAATTTTTTTTTAAAGACTGGAATATATATGTAAGTTAATAACAATACACTAATTGAAACATAACAAAATCAGAAGAGTTTGGGTAAATCACAAGCAGGTTTCATATTTAAAATACTGTGGAATTGGGTCTACTGGTCAACACAATCAATTAAGTTTTGTATTATTTCAACAACTCATTGATTCACTCATTAGGTGAGCATGAGTTGAATACATACTAATGGTGATCAAGATCCAATCGATGAGTAAGACGGCCTTGACCACAGGAAACTAACAGGAAAAGCAAGTAGTTCTAGCAATAAAGATTGGCTAGTGGGGCAGGTATGTCAGAGGATAAGCAGGGGGTTGTGGGAGCATGGAAGATGGACCTTGGGTCTAGCCAGGGGTAAGAGAAGACTTCCAGGAGGAGATGCCACCATCTGGCCCCAAACCAAACTTACCCACCATGGCAACCACAGTTCCCACCTCTGAAATGCACATCAAGACCCAGGCTGAGCAGGCAGCTCTCCTAGACCCCCAAATGCCTGAGTCCATATGGGGGTGATGCCTGCCATGTGGAGAATTCCAAAGAGGCTGCATGAGGCCCAACTCAGGGGTCACCCAGTGGCCTACTCAGTCTCAGACAGGCATAATGAGCACTCCCCATGTCTTCTCAGCTCAGCCCAGCACGCCCATGGCACAAGATGCCAAACTGTAGGCAGGTGGCTTTGTTACAAATTTAGAGTCCTTTGCTTCCTCTTCCCACTTATAACTTCACACTTTTCCCCAAGCTAGCTGCCTTCGTCTGGAATAGCTTCCTTAAAAGAAACACAAAACCTCTCCTCTTTTCCTTAAAAAAAAAAAATCTCCTTTGAGCCCATCTGCTCTGGAAAGCCATCCAGATTCAATGGTTGCTCTTCTACAAGGCCAACATCATGGGTCCCCAGGTGCTCCCAAATCCTGCCTAAATCCCTTTTCTGCCAGGCGTCCTGAAGCAGCAAGGGCATAAGGTACAAGAGGTTGCTACAGGTAGAGAATAAGAACAAATCTAATCATCCATAATAACTAATCAAGACAAGGAGGTGACAGGAGAACATGCCTGGGAGCCAGGAGTTCTCAGTTCATGACTTCATTCTTCCATTAACTCGCATGTGACCTTGGACTAGGCATTCTACCTTCATGCATCTTAGCTTTCTCAGCTGAGCAACCAGGAAGCCTGATGAGAAGAGGTTACAACAGGGCTTCCTTCCCTGCAGCCAGGAATTACGAAGACATCCACTCTCCCAAGACCAGGGCTCCGGGCCTGCAGTCCCCATCCTCTTCTAGCTAGAGCCAGGCAAGTGAAAAGCTAACATTCTCAGTCTATAAGTAGCTCCTGCTGTTGCAGATAAAATTAAATGTCATGGCTATTTTGGTGGAAAAATCAGGTAAAAATGCTAAAAAATAAACTCTCCGTCAAATGCCAACCCCCCATCCCCCCACCCCATGTTCTTTTTTATGCCCATTTGGTATTTGTTTTTAATTTTGGCTGATTGTCAAGTTTAAAACCTGATGCACAGAGTGGCTTGCTATTCCGGAGGCGTTATTTTAAGATGAAACAATGTAAATTCTGACTTTGGATGGCAGATGGCTGGCAGTTCGCTGTTTGGCAAACCAACTGGTATGGTATGTTGGAAATTCAGAGCAGCAGGTATGCAGTTCAATTTGAAACCACCACAGATGCTCGGAGGGAGCGGGGGAGGGGCGCAAGCTGGTCAGGAAATTAAGAACAGTACTCTGAGCTCAGAGGGGGAAAAGAGATGATAATTAGCTGAAAGTTTGCTTCTTCCAATCTCTACTTTTTCTTCTTTCTTTATTTTTTTCGTCCTGTTTTTTTCTTTTTTGGTTGCATCTTAGAAAACCAGGAAGGCCTTTAGAAGTCAGCCCAGTGAAAAGCTTCTAATTTTGCTCCATAGCTGTCTGTTTGGCAAAGCTTAGCCTCCGGGAGGAATTCAAAGGCGAGGAAACAGCAGACAAACAGAGGCTCAAACATGTGCTTCAATAGCGAGACACCAAGAGCAATTTTACGTAAGGAACCTACCTCCAAGTGGATTTTTAAGTCAGGATCAACTAACATTTCAGGGAGGAAGGACTCACGGTTTAGGAAAGACCTACACACATGAAATCGACACCTTCAGTGTTTCTATATCCAGGGAGTTTCCCAAAATAAACCTGGAGGCAAGTAATGTCTACTATGCATTTTGATTAGATTCTAGGTGTGTAGATAATGGTTAGTGTGCCTGTCTACAGAGGGACTGAACTCTGCCCAGATTCACCCATCAATGAAGGTCTATTCAAAGTTAGTGACGACACAGTATATACTTTTAAAGGTCACTCAAGGGGAGGCTGGGATGACTTAGCAGGTTGAGCACTCGCTTTGCAGCCCTGGGCGGGGGCTGAGGATCAAGTCCCAGCCCCAGCCCATGAGGACCCATATGCTGAACTGAGGTGTGTGCTTCCCATGCAGGAGGCCCCCAGCCCAGTTCCTACCCTGTGCGACCCCCACCCACCTGTGTGAAACGAAACCATGTCAAAAACTGATGACGTACAACTATGGAGACTGCTCTGGGCCTTCTCCCTTCTTTCTGTGTCTCTGTTTCTCTCTGTCTCTGTCAAAAATAATAACATAAATCTTTTTTTTTTAAAAAAAAAAAAAGGTCACTCGAGCTGCAAACCTCAAGTTGCCAGTGCCCTGTCAAGTGGAATGTCAAAACAAGTCCTTAGAACAAGAACACTTGGGTGTGTGTGTGTGTGAGTATGTGTGTGTAAAAGAAAATATTTCTCATTTCCTCCAAGTTCATATGATGGCTAAAAGGCAAGTAGAGAAGTACCATCTACTAACTGCCCTACAATTGTCTTCCTAGAGGGCTGAAAGTGAACAGCAGGCCAGCAAAGAAACTGGAATAGCGATCTACCAGTTAAGATTTTGAGACTTAACAGTCCCTCTCAAACTCTTCTTGAATGAAGGGTCCTTTGGGACATTCAGGGCTTGAGGAGTTTGCTTTGATGGTCCTGAAAAAGCAAAAAAACTCCCACTTGGGTGTCCATGGATTACAAGCTAACTGAATTCAGAACATCTCAGTCCTAATGATTTTGAATAACTCAGCTGGGTGGGGGTGATCTGGGACACTCTATTGCAATCAAGGGTTTTGGCCAGGAACAACAAGCTGATTAAAATTCCATTTCGTGACTTAGTTGCTCATCTGGACGTTCCGTAATCAGCAAAGGGTCTCTGGGTTTTAAAAGAGCGATACAAGCCTGTGTGCACCATTTCTCCAGCAGAGCACTGGTGGAGAAGTCGGGGAGAAGCGAGTACCAGCTTCTTCCTCGCACACGCAGGTGAGTGAGTGGGCATTCTAGGCCCCGAAGGCCTCAGAGATGAGCCAGACATGGATCCTGCCCTAAAGAACTGTCCAGTCCAAAGGGAATAATAACCCATGCACATATACAATCACAGATGGAACGTGGTAGGGCCTGAAGGAAAGAGACAGATAAAGAACAAAGGGAACCCCGAGTTTCTAGTTTCCTTTGAGGAGAACCACTGGTCCCTTTCGGACGGCACACAGTCTGAGATTCCACTCACGCTCTACATTGGCCCTGTGAGTCAAGGGGGGAGGGACGTGTCTCAAGCCTTTCCCTCTGTCTTACTGCCCAGAGAAACGATTTGCTGGATGTGGCCACATTCCCTCCAAGTTTTCCTGAAACCTGGTTCAAAACCTTGAGAAGGGGCTAGGTCAAGAGGCGCCTCTGCCCCCAGCTCGAAAATAAATCAGGAACTGCCGTGCTTTAAATACAGAATTATCTGAAAGACAAACAAATCTAAGGAAGAAGGACACAGATGATAAGAGAATGGACATTTCTGGGGGGAAACAGGTTTGTTATAGCACCAAGCACCCAACATGAACCACACCAGTGAAAGAGGCTGGCGGGGGTCCCTGAATACATTTCTTGTGAGTGCTCTTAACACCAAATGGATAAAAAAAAAAAAAATTTTTTTTTTCCCCTGAGATGCCACAAAAACAGCATGTCCTTCTGTTGTTTCAAAAAATGACATTTAGCAGCAATGAAGCTGAGTGTTTTGGGGGGAGGGAGGCAGTGGCAGGGACAGAACAACAGAGTTGGGGACCAGGGGGGGAGCATCTATCAGGGACAGAATAGGTGGGTAGAGGGAACTGTGTTTAAAAATGGACAAGGAACAAAAAAAGAAGGGCCAGGAGAGAAATCAAGCATGAGCTTGATTTTTCCAGTTTCTCGAGCAATATTTTGCAAAAGGGCCCCCATCTGAGACCCCGCCCTTGGGAGACAATGTTGGGGTCGGAGGGAGAAAGGGCTTCTCTATGGATCCTGGGCTTGAAGGGGACTGCTTGGCCAGGAGACATGTCCACGAAAGGAGCCGTCACATGTATGAAGAGAAGACAGTTGAGGCATGGACAATGCAGAAATGGGCATGGAGCCCAGAGACTTCACAGTGACCCTTTCCCCATCCGGCCACTCACATTGTTAAAGATCCACAACCACCTTTTTAGCTTGAGTTTCTTTGTTTATGGTATCACCGTGAATGGGTATTTCTGATTTGTGTTAGTGCCTATAGATAAATTTGTACAAAGAAACCCATCCTCAACAGTACAGGGTGAGAAAGGAATGCAGTTGCACTTATGGAGGCCAAGGGAGTGAGAACAAATATCACAAAGTATTTCCCTTTGGCAAGAAGTCACATTGTTTCATTGGCAGGAGCACTCTCAACTAAGGGTGTGTGTGTGTGTGGGGGGGGGGGGGTCGAGATTATACAGACACCAGGTCCTTTATACATATTATGACATTAATCCAGCAGCAACAAAATGATATAGGGGCTTTTATACCCATTTTACAGGTGAGAAAACTAAGGCTTAGCGAGGTTAACTAGCTTGTTAAGTTTTCACAATAAGGACAAAGCTGAATGGGAACCCTAAGGCTCTCTCACTTCAAGTCCAAGAATTTTCTTCTGCTTCCTCACAAACAAGAGATTCAAACAAATGAAACAATGATACAGGAGATGAGGAAAAGAGAAAGCACATGCCTCACATGAAGGAAAAGACATCCCTTTCCAGGAAATAAAGAGAAAAACAGTGGGGAGAAAGGGAGAGAGAGAGAGAGAGAGAGAGAGAGAGAGAGAGAGAGAGAGAGAACAGAGATTTGCCTTGAAGGGTGATGGTGATGTTAAAAAGTTGAAGATGGTTTCCCAAGTGTGTTTAAGCTAAAAGCCAAATAAAAATCTTCCACAAGTAACTTTTGAGGAAGGTGGGGGTTGAGGGGTGGGGAGTCAGTTCCTGAGAAGGAAGGACAAAACAAGTCCTCAAATGCCTCCAATGTGTCTCCCAGCAGCAGTTTTCATTTGTATCTAGTTTGCAGTCTTCAGGAACCCCCGAAGAAATGCAAAAATATGTGCCCCTAAATTGAGGACATGAGCTTATAGTAATGAGATTCAAAGGGGCAAGTTATTTATTTCCCAGTTGCAACCTCAACCATCAAACTGGAGTTACATACAAAAAAGCTGAAGGAAAAGAGTTAGAACCACAAGTCCCAAGCATAAGTCTTTCAAACAAAGCTTTCATAAACTTTAGAGACAGACCCCAGAGCCTTTTGGCCAAGGCAGAAACACAGCATTATTAATATGACTCGTAACAGCTACAGCAGGCACTGATATGCTAAATCTTTCCCCAGTACACTGCATTTCAAAAGGCCTGTGATCTCAGAAAAGGTTGCCTTAAGTGTCTCTTGTAATTATGTCTCCAAGAAACAATACTATTCTCCTTATTAAATGTTTCAGTGGGTGGTCCTGCTGAAGGCGGTAAAAACTTAACCCTGGAGTCATTGAACATGAGAGGACAAAGGAAGATGCCACCAAGGAGTTGTCCAGCTCTATTAACAAGGGTGAGGCTGCTTATGGGGTTGAAAACAGCTTTAATTAGGAACCTAAGCAAAGAAGCAGATAAGTTATTGCTTTACAAAGTGCTTTAATAGATGAAGGCACTGGGAGTCACAGCTTGCCCAACTACTTTCCACCAGGGTCTTGGTTCAAAGTGGCAGGCTATGAACTCTAAAAGCCAACTCAACATTTGCAACTGATTATCTCCAAATAGCAGGCAGCCTCTCCTCCCACGAGTGGGTGAACTCCCCCCACAACAGGACTGGCATCTCTGTGAACAGAAGTCTTTGGAAATAGGAAGAGGTGACACAATCACTCTTCGTGGGCTGGGGTTCTACTTCAGAGGTAGACAGTTTCATTTTATTCTACAGACATTTATCGAATCCATGTTATATACAGGACAATGTCTGAGACATGTTGTCAGAGATTCCACAATGAGCCCTGTCTTCCATTCGCTTAAAACCCTGCTGGGGGAGTCTAGGAAGACAGCAGCTACAGTAATGACATCTTTGTGATACCTCACTGAAAAATCATACAGAGAAACTAAATGCAGAGTCAAAAACACACAGACAATGCTTACAACAAAACTAGGTAACAAAGTATCCCCCTAAACTCCTCAAACATAAGCCCATGGATGAAATCGCCAACATGATTTGTACGCGTTCTACTGGCATCTGTGCTAGAGAAAGCAGAGGGAGGGAACTGGGCCTCTGGTGGACTTGACATCCACCAGGTATTCCCCGGAAAGCACACATGGCCAAATTAAGACCATGGCTAAACCTGGAGGCAGTTTTGTGCACCCTAAAAGTGGGAACATGTAAGGACCTGAGTTAGAAGTCTGAAGTGAAGAGCTTGGAGCTGCATGGGGTCCCTCTGAACTCTCAACGAACTCTCCCAGGACTCCACCGCAGGGAGCAGAACCAAAATGGAACAGACAGAAATTTCAGCAATAAAGGAAAGATGTCGTTGAAATAAAGGTGGAGGAGAGGAACAGAAACAGGAAATCTCAGGAAAAAAGTTGCCATATTTTTATTAACCTGATGGAAAACCACAGAGGAGGGAGCATTTTTAAATTAGAAAAGCTCAATAAACCAATCCTCCTCCTTCTCAAAAAGGAAAATCACATAAAAACTCACATTTTGTCCAAGACCCCTACATCTGAGAGCATCCTCCTCTTAAGAAAGTTACGTAGGGAAATTGGGAGAAGGAGTCTCTTTGTAGTAGTGTGTATGCAGGTACAATCTCATACAAAGCTATATCAAAAAAAATAATTAGGAGCAGAATAGCATCCCTGCAGATCATAAAGTCATGCCAGAAAAATGGGCTCATAAAACAGATGCTTACATTTCATTTTGAAATCAGCTACAGGATTTAAGAAAATGATGCAAGATCTGAAATAACATTTAAAAACTTATTTCAGAAATGAAAAGTAAACTAGAAGGAGCACTAAAGCTATACATAAAACAAATGATGCTTTACAGGAAATGGAAGCTAAAAAGGAAAGATGTAAAGTTTTTAAAAGTCAAAAAGAAATGAAGAAAAAGAATTTGTAAAAGATCTCAAGAAAGGGACAAATATTGAAAAATAGGAAAAGAAGATTCAACCAGTGGAGAATAGGAGTCAGTCTCTGAAAAAGGAAATTAAGACAAGGGAACAGAAAAATATTAAAATATATGACTTAAGACAATTTTCCTGAAACTTATTAAAAAAAAAATTTTGAAACTACACATTGAAAGAGTGCACCACATACTTGAAACTATTAACCTAAAACAAACAATATCAAGACATAATTTAAGAAAGCTACTGGAATTTAAAGATAAATAAAAATTTCTTTATAATACATGACTTGCAAGGGAAAGAAAATTAGATTATCACATGCTTTGTGACAGAAATATTTTTATGCTAGAAGAAATTAGACTGTTTTCTAATTTTGGAGGGGCTTATATTTATAATATTTAAGAAAGAAAGTGTGAGTTCAGAATTTTATATCCAGCAAAACTGATTTCATGTAAAAGAGAGCAAACTGTTACAACATTCAAGAATTGAGAGAATATTGTTTCATGAGTTGAAACCTTACTAAGAAATCTACCAGAGAATCAGCTTCAGAGAACCAAAAATGATCAAACTAGCATCAATATAAGGGTAAGGAGTATTAAATATATAGCTACCTGTAAAACTAAAAGTAAATGAGGGTTAAAAGGGAGAGATTACAGTATGTTCTAGCAATACGATCTGATAACAAATATAATCCAACTATAAAAATTGGGGATAGGGAAGAGAATATAGAGATAAAAATTTAAATTGTTTAGTAATCATAATTGATGGTGACGATATTGTTATTATTGTTATTCTGAGGCTTTTGTAAGAATTGTGGGATATACCAATTTTAATTCTGTGCTTTTAAGTACCAGGATTCTCGGTTTGGAATAAAGATACAAATGCAATATACAAGTAATTAAGTAAAAACTATGGTTTTGAATCTGAGTCTAAAATATAAGGATAGGCTGATAAATTTTGCTTCCACTGTAATATTTTTTGTTACATTACACATATCTGGATAGAACTGGTTCTGTGTTGTCACATGGTGTCTCCCCTCCATCATTCTTGACCTTGCACACACACATGCTTACATTTTTCACCCACATCGAAATGGAAGAGTTCCAATGTTCAGTTCAAATAGCGTTCTGTTATTGAATTCTTCACAGTGGAAAACATTACTCCAATATTTTTGACATTTTTGAAAAAGAAGGTGAGAACTTCTTAAAGAAGATCATTACAGATGATGAAACTTGGGTCCATCATTATAACCCCGAGAACAAAAGGCAGTCCATGGAATACGGCCATAAGGGATCACCTTCGTAGCTGAGGCCTGAGTTTTGAATTTTTTCAGCTGAGGAGAACTTTATATAAGTAAGTCCTTTGCTTCATTTTTTTTCTTCATAATTTCTGAAACACAAAGTTTCCCAAGACACATTACAAGACAGGGGAAAATGGCTATTTATTTGTTTATTATTGACCTGTGTGTGACTCAAAAGAACTTTCCAAATGGAACTCTGTCCTCTGTTTGGCATCTTAGAACACAGAAGGGTGGGCAGGCCCTGGGAGGCGTGGAGACTGAGAGAGGGAGAATCGCTAGTCACATCTTCCTCCAGGGGCAGCCCAGTCTGCTTCCTCTTCCTCAATGAAACCTGCCTGGGTGCCTTCAAGAGAAATGCACAGCTGGAAAGATGGTACTTAGGGAAGCATTAAGGAACAGAGGCTACCCAGAAAATGGCATCTAATCGCAGAAAAATCAGCCACACTCTTCTGCAGTGGACACTGACCTCCAGTTTCAAAAATATTGACCCCAAGTTTCAAACACAGAAATCCCAGACTCTGAGTTGGGAGGAAACCTCCAGAAGGCCCACAGTCCCTCCCAGGACCTTCCCTACACATGCCATTAAGGAGTCTGGTGGCCATCGGTAACAGATCAGCATAGCAATTGATTAATATTATCTTCCTTTATGTTTTGGTAAGCACGCTTCAGCAGAAAGCTAGCTGCCGCCGCGTGGCTTTTTATGAGCCAGGCTGCGAGAAGCACTCCCCCGCCCCTCCAGAAATGGGCCATTTGCGAAAGACAGCTCTCCTGAGACGGCTCCGCAGCATGTCTGCTACCTTGAGGATTGCTTTGCTTTGTCTCACGGTAAGAGTGTGTGTGAGCGCACACGCGCGGGGGTGGTGGCTCTAGTTTATAGTCACAAAAAGTGCAGGGAAAGGGACGCTAATGTTCTCATTCTCCTCCCCCCACCCACATGGAGATGGTGACAGGGAAAACGACTTCATCTGCAGAAGCACACCCCAAAGACAGCTCAGATGGGCAATGAAGAGAAAGCAATGTGGCTCACCAGCTGAGCAGCATGAAACGCTCTGATATACTGCAAGGCAGGACTGATTTTTTAAAATAAAAGAAAAAGAGAGTCGCAGCCCTTCTCTCCCCCTGGTTGTTGTTGACTCTCCAAAACACTGGGTCTGGCACGGGTTCTGATCCCTGGAGTTTGATGCACGTTTGATTCACAGACTGCTGCATGTCTACACCAGATGGCCTCGAGTTAATGAACACAAACTCATCACTTTTGCTCACCAGGGAAATGTGCAGCTCAATCTGATTTGTACTCTACAACTAAAAATATTTGAGTATTTTTAGGGAGCATTTTACTGAGACAAAATGGCACTTCAGGAAAGCATTAAAAGAACAGAGACTAACCAGAAAATTGCAATAGCAATCTTCTAAATGTTGGTAAGCCAGCCTCAGGTCATTCTGTGACCAAAACTACAGTGATCTGCTATGATCTACACAGGAATGATGGCCCCATGTGGACTTTTCCCCTTTCCTCTTCTCCAAACCTCTGCCCAGCCTGAAGCTCAACTGTGGTCCCAAAGCACAACACAGAACTCATCCAAAACAGTAGATTTTCTCACGCATAATACATATAGCAAAGGTATTTTTCATGAGGTGTACACACACACACACAGTTATATATATTGTTTTAATGCATTCTTATCTGTATGTTCTTATACATAACACTTTAAGGATTCTGAAAAAAATCATGGAAATAACTCCACAAGATCTCCATCTTGTCCAACTATGATAGAACTTTGTTCAGCTAAATGTTTTCCTGGTCATCAGCCCCAGCAAACAAAATCGTTGACTCCTGATAATGAATTAGGAAATGGGAAGCTGTCTCCTAGAGCTCACTTTTTCCCCTTCTCTAAACTCCCACATTTCCTGCAGATTTACTAAAGCTTAGTGACTAACTCAGCATACTTCTCATCTTTCTACCAACAAAGCCAATGACTGCCCGATCGGGTTCTTTTACTATGAACTGTGACTGTGGGAGATCCAGGGTCCAGACAGAAGGTACCCTGGAACCTGGGTCTCATCTGGGAGCTTGTTAGAAATGCTGAATCTTGGACCCCATCCCAAACCTACTGAATCCAAATCTGCATCTGAGCGATTCCCAGAAGACCCTTAGATCAATGAAAGCCTGAGCAACACTGCCTTCTAATCACCAAATTATGTATCTGGAACAACATTTGAATCCAGATCACAAGTGTTCTTACAGGTTGTACTATCTTAAATGGGGAAGTAGGTAGTTTAATCATCTAGAACTCTTTCCTATAAAGATAGTTTACCAGGTTTTAACAGAAACTCTTTCCTATAAAGATAGTTTACTAGGTTTTAACAGAAGCCTCTGACTTTTTCATAGTGATCATTTTTACAAGCAGAACTCACTTTGCTGTTTAGGAGAAAAAACATCATTGCACAAGGGAGGCAAAGTAGGCAGTTTTCCACTTGAGCGGGGCAGCTTGGAAATAGGGCATCTCTACTAGGAGGTAGGTGTCCACGGAAGCGTCTCCAGGTGCCTTTGGTAAGGTGTCTTGTGACTCACAGCCCTCCTCTGCTCAGGCAGTTTAAACGGGGCTCTCTTTCCAGGCAATTCTGGAGCAGCTGCATAAAACTAACTGGAAATAATAGTTTTGTGTGCTGGCTTAGAAAACATCCTTGCTGTCATCATTGGGAAGCCGCAGGCAGGAGGGGGCCGTGAGAAGGCCCCTCCTGGCTGCTCAGGGTGACCCCACTTAACCCTTCTTGCCAGGCCAACTGCAGCAAATGGCTAAGAAAGTCTGCAAGGATCCTCAGAACCAGATGAGACGCAGAAAAGGCACCCTAGGGGGAGCGTGTTGCTGTGCAGGGTGGAGCCAGAGGCTTCTGTGGGTGCTGCAACTGGGGGGTGAGTGTCTGGGGGCCTGGCCTTGGTGCTGCTGAGCACAGGGGGCGGTCACAGGCCATCATGCCAGGACCAGAGACAAAGAGTAAACTAGCTACAAGTCCACGCAGCCCAAGAGCCAGCAAATCTGACCCTGCAAATTCAACAGCCACTTTCTGGTTCCCATGCAAACACTGCAGCTGCTGATTAGAGTTCCAATTTGGTAGAACAGCTATGGCGGTACTGAGACTAACTTAGCTCAGAAATTCACCTCACCAATAGACTCACAGGATGTCAGAGCAGGAAGGACTTTATAGGACCTTCTTGTCCAGGGGATTCAGATTCAAATGCCTTCAGAAGCCAGGAAGGACCGTAAGTGAGCTAAGTGAGAAGGATCCAGAACTGCACTGTCCAATACTGTAACCACTGGCCACAGGTGGAGAGCAAATGCCTCATATGTGGCTAGTTCAAATTGCGATGTTCTATAAATACAAATACAAGTTTTTCAAAGGTATAGGAGAAGAAAAACGTGTAAAATACCTCTTAATGTTTTATATGAACTATATGTCAAAATAAATGTTTTGAGTTAAATAAGTTATTAAAATTAATTTAACGTTTTTAAATGTTTTTAGTGTGGATGCTAGGAAATTTTAAATGACACATGTGACTCAGACTTGTGATTTGCATGTGTTTCTATGGGACTGTGTTTGTCTGGAACAACGGGGAAGGATAGCTAACTGCAATGTGCATGCCTTTTTCTAAAAGCATCAATATTCAAGCTTAAAAAAAGAAAAGAAGACTACACGCCAACTTCCACTCACAAGTCTCTGGTTTGTGACTGATTTTTTTAGAAAGGGGTAAGTGCCCAAACTGTATGGCTAGTTAACATAAAGTCTAAAATGAAAACCTAGGTCTCCTGACTCTTAGAGTCCAAGAATGTTTCCTAGAGGATTGTTTAACAAAGTCAAAAACTTCAATGGCAACTCAAAGCGAACTTGTGACCTTGACTTTCATGTAGTCCCTTTACCTGTCTGGGATTTGTACCTGTAGAATGAAGGGTACTATGCTCTAAATTAAGGGTGTTCAAACTTTTGGCTTTCCTGGGCCACATAGGAGGAAGAATTGTCTTGGGCCAAACATAAAATACACTAACACTAATGATAGCTGATGAGCTAAAAAAATAAATAAAAAATTGCAAAAAATGCATGTTTTTAAAAACTTACGAATTTGTGTTGGGCCATACTCAGCGCTGTCCTGGGCCACATGTGGACCACAGGCCGCAGACTAGACAAGTTTGGTCTAAATGTTTGGGTCCCCACAAAATTCCTATGTTGATAACCTGACCCCCAAGGTGATGGTATTCAGAAATGGGGCCTTTGGGAGGTGAGTGGGTCATGAGGGCAACACCCTCATGATGGGGTCAGTGCCCTTATAAAAGAACTCTCGTACCCTTCTGCCATGTGAAGCTACCCCAAGATGTGTGCGGCCCGGAAGCAGGCCCTCATCTGACCATGTCTGCACACAGATGTCAGACCTCCAGCCACCGAAGCTGCGAGAAATAAATTTCTGTTGTTTATAAGCCACCTAGTCTGTGGTATTTTGCTATAGTTGCCTGAATGGACTAAGACAAGAGGGTTACATAAGAAGGTCTCTTGACCCTGCTGGGCTCTAACAATCTAACAATCAGGGACTCATATAGAGAGCTCAGTGGGTGACCTGTTGCTGGCATTCAGAGCAGTGGGGCAAGAGGCAAATGAGCAGCAATGGGGAGACAGCAGCTCTCTATGAACAAACCTATTGGAATCCCGATACTGTGTTAGTTTGATTTCATTAGCTAAATATATGGATTTCCAGTAAGTGTCATGCTCTGTGCTAGGCACAGTGTGGAGGGAGTTTACAAAAGTAACTAAGGCAAAGCCTCCTTATCTATGAAAAGTTTGAGGGAGAGAGAGACACACATGCTCAAATTACATTACCAAAGTTGTGGGTACACATGCTAGCAATGGGCAGGGAGCCATGTGGCTGCAGAGGCGAGAACAGTGCCAATGGGAGTGAGGGATGGTGTCATTGAAGAGTTGGGATTTTAATTAATCTTGAAGAATGAAAAGAAGAGAGAGAATGGTAAAGATATTCTAGGCAGAGGGAATAGTATGTATGAAGGCATATGATGATGAAAACAAGGAGAGTGGGGAAGGGTATAGCAGACCAGAGAAATATTTCATTGCATCAAAAGCACATACCGTGGGGAAGCTGGGCTGGCTGAGTGGGTTAAGTGCTCGCTTTGCAGCCCTGGGGTCAGAGGATCGAATCCCGGCCCTGGCCAATGAGGACCCACATGCTGAACTGGGGTGTGCCCCCAGTTCAGTTCTTGCTGGGGCCTATGTGGGCAGCTCTAGGCCCAGTTCCTGCCCTGTGCAGCCCCTCACCCACCTGTGGAGTGAAACTATATGGAAAACTAATGCTGTCAACTATGGAGACTGCTCTGGGCCCTCCCCCCTCTCTCTGTCTCTGTCTCTCTCTGTCAAAAAACAATGAAAATAAATCTTAAAAAAAAAAAAAGCACATACCATGAATGCTAGTAAAACCATTTGAGGGGGAAACTGGGATGGCTCAGCCATGTGCTGAACTGGGGTGGGATTCCCATGTGGGAGGACCCTGGTTCAGTCCCCAGCTTGTGGAGATATGCCTCCCATGCAAGAGGCCCCCAGCCTGGTTCCCCCACCCACCTGTGTGGAACAACAAAACCATGTCAAAAACTGATGACGCACAACTATGGAGACTGCTCTGGGCCCTCTCTGTCTCTCTTTGTCTCTCTCTGTCTCTGTCAAAAACAATAAAGTAAAATCTTAAAAAGAAAAACAAACATTTGAAATGGCTGCCTTGAAATGAGTTGCCATTTGAAATGGCAACTCATAACAGCAAAGGTGAATCTGCTGGCAGTGCAAATGTTGATGTTATCAAAAGCAATTTCTAAATAGAAACTTCAGCAATTTAAACAATAAATGCATTCTGTTTTATTTGTACTTGTTTTAATTTATGATTATCATGTATAATTTGCATTATCTAATCATGTTTTAAAACTAACAGATGTATTGCATATGATTATTCAGATTTTTTAGCATTCTTTCTACTCCATGTTCTTAGGCTGGCAGTCTACAAGGTGCTGGCATTCTCTTCATCAGATTTAAAAAAATCCAAAAACCAAAATACCAGGTTGGCAAGCCTTCTCAGACAGTGCGTGCCACAGAGCAGCCACATTCTCCTTTTCCATCACGCTGGTCTCTGAGACTTGTTACACGTGCCTCATCTTCAGCAAGCGCTCTATCCCCCAATACCTCTCAGATCCCACCTACCTGCTGGTCCCAAATTCTACCAACTTATCCCTCTTTCTAGTCAAACATACTTGTGTGACCAAAAAGTGTTAATGGGTAAGGAAATCAATATTTTAGATGCCTTAGTAGTGTGAACTGAACTTCTATTAAAGAGAAGCCAGTTATCCCTGGATGTAAGTTGGAAAACAGGCAGGTAGCCATGCTGATGGTATATATACCTCAAAAAAAGAAATCTCCTAGGGAGAGGGCCCTAGCACTTATGCAACTACAAAGCAGTCTACTAGCACTATTAAAGGAAGGACTAAGTAAATACTGATAGTTCAGACACATAATTATTCGGATAACTCTGTCTATAGGATCTCATGATTTACAAGCAAACACTCAACTGTAGGGTTAAACGAATCAATTCCAAATCAATCTAAATATGAGCCCATTTTATATGAGGGTTATTCTAGGTGCACAGACCAGCTTCATCATTCATTCATCATTTAACAAGTGTTTATTTTGTGCTTACTCTGTACACAAGGCAAAGACCAGCTAGAGTGGATATTTTAATGAGCTTAGTCCAGTTAGAGAGAGAAGGTATCTGCTTCGATAATAATAACATGAGACAGTATATATAACTGTTACTGGAATGACACAAGGAAATGTTTCATCATTCATTTAGACTGGAGTGATAGGAAAGGCAGCAAGGGGTGGGGGGCATGTCCTAGAAATTATAATTAGGACAATTTGATCAGAAAATCAAGTATGTGTCAAAGAATAGTGAGCACTATGGTGGACATAACCATTTAAGATCATTATTGTATAAAGGTCTGAATGACAGGTTATGAAGCTTGAGTCCTGGGAAGAGTTTTCCACAAGGGGGAAGCATAACCCAAGTGGAACTTTGGAACAATGTGGAGGATGAATAAGAGAGGCTGAGATTGAAATCCAGTGATCAGGTAAGAGGCGAGGGTAACAATCCAATCCAGAACAAGGGTTGAGATGGAAATGAAAAGCAATTAACAGAAATGGAAGAGATAAAGATGAAGGAAACCCACTAGGGACTAAGTATTAATAGCTGAAGGGACAAGGGAGACTGGGAGAATGGTGGGACTTCAAAAAAAATGGGCATCCCAAGGAGGAATTGGCTTGGGAGAAAGGTCGAAAATTTGGTTTTACATGTTAAGTTTGAGATGCAAATGGGGTATCCAGTTCAAAATATTCATGAAGCATTGGGAAAAGTGGACCAGAGGTGCAAGGGGGGAACTAAAAGGGCTGCATTTGATTTTCACCAATCATTTGTTTACTTAACATTTATATTTACTATAAACTAACTGGGAACAAGACACTGTGCAAGGGACTATAGATACAATGATGAATAAAACAGACTCCCTGCCCTACAGGAGCTTTTGGATTGAAAGAGGAAACAAACCAGTAATAATTACAATACAAAGGGGTGAGTGTTATGATTAAAATGCAGATGCCATTAAAACACATTGAGGGGAGTATGCCCTGATAGCTCAACAGGTTGAGCATTTGCCTTGAAATTTCCAGGGCCAGGGATCAAATTCCAACTCTGGCCTCTGCAAACCCATATGCTGAACTGTGGAGCAACTGGTAACTGCTGAGATGGAGGCGAAGGTTCTCACCTCCCATGAGTGAGGCCCCCAGTTTGGTTCCTGCCCTGCATGGCCCACATCAACCTGTGTGGAAGAAACCATGTCACAATTAATGATGTAAATAAAACTATGGAGACTGCTCTGGGCCCTTCTCCCTTCTCTCTCTTCCCTTTCTCAAACAATAAATCTTAAAATATACACACACATTGAGAAGGACATAAGCCAGAATATTGGAACCAGGAAAAGGGTTATATAAGGGGAGTGAGCAAGGAACAGCCGACTAGTGCATTTAGTGTGTGTGTGTGTGGGGGGGGGGGGTGGTGAGAGACAATACACAGACGAACATGGAGCAGACTCTATAAAAAGAGAACTTGGATCCAAACCCTGCAGCAACCAGCCCAGGAAGCCAATCTACTATTTCAAGTAACCAGCCCAGGAAGCCAAACAATAAATCCTGTAGCAATTGGCCTCAAACAGCCAGAACTTGGTTAATAACTGACAGCTTCCCTAATTTTTGCTTCCCACTTAGGAACAAAGCAAAGAAAGCCAATGTACTCCTAACCAATCACATAGGAGAGCTCACTTCTAGTTAGCCTACCTGCAACTTCCCCATGCCAGCGGCCTCCAGTGGATGTACCTGAAGCCTTCTCTTTTCTCACTATAAAGCTTTCCCACTCTTGCTTCCTTTGAGTCTCTGTCTAATGCAAGTGACAATGGCTGACTACCCTGTCATAGTAAGTTCCAAATGAATAGCCATTGCTCACTGACATTTGGTGGTCTGTATATTTCACAATATTTGGGGTGGAGGGTCAGCAGAACTGGGAAGGGAGTTTGGGCTAAGGAGAGTGGGGAAATCAATAGCCACATTAAGAAGGACCTTTTAAGCCAGGAGAAGGGGCATGAAGTTTATGTTGAGCGGAAAGTCATCTACCCAAAGGAGAGAGCTAATTCTGAACCTTTAATCCCATCTCTTCAGGACTAGTTTTCAAAGAAAGAACAAAGGAGTGGGTGGGGACAAGCCTACATTTGCTGAGGCAAGGACCCAGAGTCACTCAGTCTTTGCACACCATTTAAGAAGTAAGGGGTCCAGGGACACCCTGGAGCCCTTAGGGGACTCTGCAAGTTTGAAGCACTGAGCAAGAGAGGTGATGCTTGAGCTGCCCTAATATGCACAGAGAAACACACAACACAACAAGACCAAGCAAGTCAATAAAACACGGGGAAGACAGAAAAAGTGGCTGAATTATGACTTCATCTCAGAGTCAGCTGTCAAATAGAGTAAATAAAAACTTGAATTACCTACAACACCTCCATTTTGAACAAAAGCTGCAACCAGATGGTGGATTTGACCTTGTGGTCCCCTCCTAGAATGTTTAACTTTAGGCAAACACACCCTGATTTGCCAAACTTCTTTAGACTGAACTTAAAACACCGGAAAAGAAATAGAATCCTGAATAAGATGCCTCTTTTAACGATGCTATTAATATATTTTAACAGATATGTTAACAATCTCATCCAAGTGCTAAAAATATATTTATCAAATTTCTTCACAAATATTATTTGTAATAATGAATTACATTTGTATAGCTCTTTATCACTTTCAAGACACTTCCAAGCCCATTTGATTTTCCCATTGTATGGAAGATAGAAAAGGGTGTGCATGTGCCGATGCATATGTGCATGTGTGTGTGTTGATAGGTAGCGCCTTAGATCACTTGGTCCAAAACTTTCCCTTTACTCCTGTGGAAAAAAGAGGCTGTGATCACCCACATCCTTAGAAACAGATTGCATATAAAACAAAGAAACAAACAAAAAATAAACACATCTCTTGACTCTTAGGCTGGGCCTCTATGCAATCCTAGTAACCTATTCCCATCTTACTGAGCAGAAAATTGAGGCTAAAGCGTAGGGGGTGGACTGCTACACAAATAGCCTCAATGAATCATGCCACGTGATAGCCAAACTCTTGTCCAATCACCTCCCACAGCACCTTTGGGCCTGAACATGTGACAATTGATTCAGCCAATGGGACATCAGGAACATTAGCAGACGCTTGAGAAGCACCTGCACATCAGGGTTCAACACGCTGCCACCACCTTGTGAGGCAACTGAACCTGGGCTAACCCCCTTGAAGAGCAAAGACCACGTGAAGAGGAAGAGGTGCAAACACCCCAGCTGCCCCAATTGCACCTGCCTCCAGGTAACCCACCAACTAAATATAGTCACATGAATAAGCCCAGGCAAAATCAACAAAATGATCCAGCCAACCCACTGAATCATCAGAAATTAAAAAAATAATAATAATAATTTCTGTTTTAAACCACTCAGTTTTGAGGTGGTTTGCTATGCAGTGACAGTTAATCAAGATACACAGGAAGAAGAGATGTGTCCAGGGTATCATTCACAGGCTCAGGAGTGGACCTGAAGTCTCGTAAGGCCACCACTTCACACAGGAATGGAGAATGGTTTGGTGAATTCAACTATCCCTGACTTGGAAACCTGAGATTCCAAGTTCTGGATTCACTCAAAATTGATTCACTCAAAATCACTGTAGTTAGCTCATCCAGCTGCTTAATGATTTTTTTTAAAAGATTTTTATTTTATTGTTTTTTGACAGAGACAGAGATAGACAAAGAGAGACAGAGAGAAGGGAAAGGGTCCAGAGCAGTCTCCACAGTTGTATGTCATCAGTTTCCACATGGTTTCATTCCACACAGGTGGGTGGGGGGGCTGCGCAGGGTGGGAGCTGGGCTGGAGGCCTCCTTCGTGGGAAGGGTTCCCCAGTTCAGCATATGGTCCGCACTGGCGGGGGCTGGGATTCAATCCTCAGTCTCTGGGGCTGCAAAGTAAGTGCTTAACCCGCTGAGCCATCCCCGCTTCCCTGCTTAAGAATTTTTTTTTAATGCTCCCCAATAAAATTGTTGGTTCAAAGTGTCTATTTTTAAATAGATATTGATGGTTTGGGGTAAGATTGCTTATCCCAGCAAAGCTGGGGTAAATCACATTTCTACCAATCTTGTAAGAGAAGACCCACTTCCCAACACCCTTGCCAGCCCTGAACATGTTCTCTCCTGTAATTCTGTCTATCAAATACATGGAAATTAGTACTATCTTGCTTTTTTGTGCATTTCTCTGATGACATGGGGAGATGAGCACCTTTTTATCTGTTTAGATTTCACTTCCTCCTCTGGGAAATCTTCCCTGATATGTACAGCTTGAGTTGTGGGAGGTCTTTGTTTATTTTTTTAATGTTTCCAAGGTTCATCCATGTCCCAGTATGTTCATCTATGGTCAGCATTCCTTTTCTGTCTGAATAATATTCTGTTGTATGAATATGGCATATTTTGTTTATCCCTTCATCAGCTGATGGACATTTGGGTTGTTTCCACTTTTTGGCTATTTTGAATATGCTGCTCTGAACACTTTTTTTTACATTTGATGCTTAATGATTTTTGACTCTCACTCTATGCAACATAGTCCTCCCCTCAAAGCCACTGGATATGGCTGACGTTGTATGCCTGAGGGTGAAGGGAACCAGCCACCATTATTTAAACTAATATTAGAAGTGATGGCTGCTAAGACATCTTTGCACAGTTGGGGTAAAAATTGACCAGTGAGCCAAAGGCACTTGCCTGAATCGCACAGCTATTGGTATAAGAAACACGGTAAGAACCCAGGTCTCCTCACTTCAAAGCCAGTATCTTTTAGGTGGTACATGCTATTTCTTTAGCAAGAGGGAGAAGCTCCAATCCCACAGCTTAGAGATAATGGTCACATGTCAGTTCTAGGCCTAATGCTGCCATTTGGGACCATAGAGCATTCTATTTTCAAAGACCTTTGGGTGACAAACAAGAGCCACAAGAGGTGTCTCACTCACCAAGACACTCAGCAAGACTGAGGATAAATTCATTTATTCATTATTAATACCCATATGTGTCTGAACAGGGTCTGAGAGAGCAGAGCCATGGGTTGTAGATTACCTCATTTGGCTAGATACATAAAACTAGTTATTTATAGGACATTATTTTGCAATCTGTCTTTTGTTGTTCTTTTGCTAGTGAAGACTTCCAATTCATGTATTAATATAGTATTTTAAAACAGTATATTAATATATTTTACAGTAGAAATCTGGTGGCTTATATATGAGAGCCACCAGGGACCACTCCCTATCCCCCAAATAAGAAAGCGTTAGATTTACTTTGTCAAGAAGGAGAACTGGGTCACCTACCATCACTAAGCTCTCCCATGAACTGCTTAGTAGACAATTAAAAAAGTGACTTGGGAATGCAATTTGCAAATAGATGGTGTTACAGAAAGAAGCACACATTCCACTTTGGGGGAAAAAAGAAAAAAGAAAAAGAAGAACATATGCTACAAACAAATTTTAATCATCATAAATCATTCTTCAGTTTATTCAACTGTAATACTACTATTTGTTGGCTCATTATGAGGTTTCATGCCACCTTGAAAACACTGATCACGCCTGCATGACGTACAGCATGCATTGTTGAGTCTGACATGTAAACTAATTATATCCAATTTTTGCTCTGCCTTCAGCCTGTCAGAAAGGCAGATAGATAGGGCATTCTCCATGAAGCCTGGAATCCCCTTACTTTGCTGAGTTGCTCAACCAGCCTGAAGGTTGTCAGAAAAAAGGAACAACTGAGACCACGATATAGGGAGAAGTAGGTAGTAATTCCTAGGAGTGATGATTGCTATAACATTCCAAAGGTATACCTCCAAGAGTTAGTTGATTTGAAGCTAAAAGAGAAATATAAAAGTTATTAACAAGTCAGGGGGTCTATCAGAGTGGAATTATGCCCCATATTTATTAAATGCTAACAAAAGCTACCATTTCTTTTCTGTACAGTGTCTTATTTATTTTTCCCAGCAAACCTATGAAGTAGATGTTTTTATTATCTAAGTCATTGGTTCCCAAGCAGTAGTATGAATACCCCCGGGGGTATATGCTGGGAAGTTTAGGGGTACGCAAAAAAAATCAGTAACAATATTTAACTGTGTTAAGAATATTGTAAAATTAAATCTGTGGTTTGTACTTTCAGTGTAGTGATTTTTCTTTCCCAACTTATTACTTCATTTTCACCATTTTACATTAAAATAGGCACTGAACAAAAGTGTCAGTATTTAGAAGCAGCTGTTTTAAAAACAAGGGTGTAATTTATAGAAATAGGTTTAAAAGGGGTACACACTAGTGGAAAAAAGGTTGGGGACCACTGATCTAAATTGTACATACAAGGACACTAAGGCCAGAGTACGGTAGTTAAAAAAACTTGCCCAAGGTTGCATATGGCATAGCTGGTATTAGAACCCAGCTGTCTGTCACTTTTTGTCTGTCCCTTGGGCCTGTGCCCTATCCACTAACCTGAGACATAAGGCAAGCCCAGTGGTCAGAAGCTACAGGTTATTAACTCAGTTTGCCAACTGGGCTCTGAGGCCTTCCTTCTCTAAGATCCTTTCTCAGCTGCGTCAGTGAGTGATGCAGTGATCTCTGCTTTGACTTCTGTGCTTCTCTGTGAGACAGAGCAACAGGGAAGGATATAACCAGGTACTAAAGATCACAAGTTCAGTGTGGCTCGGAGGCCTAAGGTCCCCAAGAATTTTTTTCAGGGCCCACAAGATCAAAACTGTTTTCATAATAATACTAACGTATATCTCCTTTTACACACCTGTTCTCTAAAGAATGTAGATGGAATTTTCCAGAAATTACATGAAGTGTGATGACATCACCATTCTGATGGCTAATGGAATGTGGGCTTCTCTCCAAAAATATCAGTTTTAATTTCTCATATGGTCAATATCAACAGATATAACTGCCACAAACCAAAGCTCACCAGGTTCCTCGGTAACTTATAAGCATTTAAAGAGTTCTGGACCAAAAAGTCTGAGAACTGCTACTCATGGTCATGCCTATGAGATCAATGGCAACAAAATAGCCTGAAATCTCAAACACTGGAGAAGGGAACTTAAGAACGAAGAAATTGGTGTTTTCCTTTTGCATTTGCACAGCTGATTACTAACAAGCTATTTTAATGCCTTGAACTGAGCAGACCCAGCTGACTCACACAAGCACAGGAGGACTCGAGTGGGAACAAGGTTGTTTGATGAGGACCTGGTGGGTTAACGCTCCCTCAAATCCTTAGCTGCAGGTTGAGAGCCCACCACTGAGTAGGTGTAGTTTATGTCAGGGGATGGAATGTTCTGGCAGAAAACTGAGTTATAAGCATACCTCCATTAGCAACTGCCTTGACCCATGCCTTCCTCATCAATGGGCGAGTGTTCAAGCCTGAATCCATTGAGCATTTATGTCACTGCCTCTGTGTGCCCATTGCTGATATAACTGAAGACTTGAATAGAAACTGAATACGATGTGCTGGGATGGAAGGACCATGAAGAGAAGAGAAGACAACTAATACTGATAGAGCCCTCCTGTAAACCAGGGGCTTGGTACATGTCATCTCATGTATTCTACCCAACAAGCTTCGGAGGTACATGGATTGGATCCATAGTGATCAGGAAGCTGCAGCTGAGTGGGTAAATTAGTTATCCAGGCTCAAGCATCCAGGACTGGGGACAAAGGACTGCCACCCAAGATGAAGGACTCATCTACTACACAGAGGTTCCCAAACCGAGCTATGCATCAAAATCACTCGGGGAGTTTTAACAATTTCACATTTTCTGGCCTCACCCCTAAAGATTCGGATTCAGTCAGTGTGGGCGAGGCTCTGGAATTCACAGAACCCTACAATCGATGTCGAGCTCGGCTTCTAAATAGCCGTATCATTACTTGGGTAATTCACTTCACATTTGAAAGCCTCTTCTACACCAGCACTACCATCTGGCTTTCTTTTCAGCTCCCCCCCACCCCCTTTTTTTTCTCAAGGAAAAGGTATTGTTTTTTCTTTTTTAAGATTTTATTGATTTTTGACAGAGAGAAACAGAGACAGAGAGAGACAGAGAGAAGGGGGAGGGCCCAGAGCAGTCTCCATAGTTGACAGCATTAGTTTTCCATATAGTTGCACTCCACAGGTGGGCACAGGGCTGCACAGGGCAGGAACTGGGCCGGGAGCCTCCCACATAGGTCCTGGCAAGAACTGAACTGGGGGCACACCCCAGCTCAGCATATGAGTCAGCCTGAGCCAGAGCCAGGATTTGATCCTCAGTCCCTGGGGCTTCAAAGCGAGCGCTTAATCCGCTGAGCCATCCCAGCTTCCCCGATATTTTTTTTTTTAATTGGTAAATTTATTGGGGTGACACTGATTGGTAACAATTATACAGTTTCCAGATGTACAAATCTACAGGACATCACCTATGTATCGCATTATGTGGGAAATGGTATTTTTATTATGTCTTGAGCATTGCTCATCATGTAAAGCTAAGCGGAGCCTGAGCCAATAGAGGAGCTGACTTGGATACTCTCCCAAGTTCTAAGTGGTCAGGCGAACAGCGGTTTTAGATCTTGATGCCACATTTGGGTTTCCATAACATCCTCCCCCCACAATATGCAGGCCCTTCGTAAATACTTTTGAACCAAATTAAAATGTAAGCAGATATAATCCTTACAACAAGGCAAAGCAGGTTTAATACAGACCTTCTTTGTCACGACTTTGTGGTATGTTTCTATTTTGACAATGTCCAAATCATCCCCAAATAAATAAGTAGCCAAAATGAGTCTGAGAGAGGGAAGTAGTGGGAAGAACAATTTTTAAATTTGTCTCACTGGCTCTGGCACAAGTCGCCTCCTTGTCCTTAGCCAGGAGTCTTCACTCAACCAAAGAACAGTGTATATGGTGCCTTTAGCCAGACTTTAAACATAAGCACCACCAGAAAGAACAACAAAATTTCCTCAAGCCATTAATCCCTGATCATGACAAATTAAACACTAATGACACATTCTTATTCATGTAAAATAGTCATGATAAAGCATGAGTAGGAATAGGATCAATGATCTAATAGGCCACCTTCCCCACGTATAAGTCTGTCTAGGAATGTACTGTGGCCTTGTGACAGAATGGTAAAGGCACGTGTAGAGTTTGGCAGCAAAGAACCGGAGTGTGCCTCCCAGGCTCAGCCATTTACAAGTCGTGTAACCGTGGAAACTGTCAGGCTCCATCTCCTGTAGAACAGGGATTTGGAGGAGCCACCCCATGTGCCCACTGGGAGGAGCAGATGAAAGAATGTTCATGAAAGTCCCTTCTCTTCCCTCAACGACGCTGATTGGTGCTGTCGGTGTTGGGCAAGGTGCCAAAGATCACCAGCCACAGCCGAATCCAAACTGATACCTGGCTCCAACGTTAAAGGCCCTGGGTGTGGCTGGTGCACACACATCCCCATCACTTATGGGCAGGGACTGCAACCCCTGCCTGGAGATTGGCCAGGTACAAGATCGGGCCTTGGGGACATGGATTCACTTGGCATGGGAGGATACAGTTAACCTACAGCTCTGAGGCCAGAAGAGTGATTCTGATCATGTTGTTAAAACGCAGAGGTAATTCCAACAAGAGGAAAATGATTTTAAAAACAATCAAGTTCGGGTGTAGATTTCAAAATGGAATGCTGTCCTCTCTCTGTTTTAGAGTGACAGAGTAATAGTCAAGGTAAATGGAATCTGATGGAGGCTTTTATTCTGACAGCTTAACTGGGGCCCAGGCCCTCTCACCATGGGGATGGCTGAGAGCAGAAAGGGTCATTCTGTGAATTTCAAATCCAAACACTACAAAAGAAACTAGAGCTCAGAGGAGTTCAAGGTGAAGGAAAAGGCAGCCCACTTTTCTTTGCCTGCTCTGCTTTTGTCCTTCACACACTTCACACTTGAGGAAGAAACTAATGACATTGACCTTGGGGCCCCCATTCCGCTTGGTGGTGTACACAGCTGTGGCGGGCGGTCCCTGTGGGCCTCTGCCCCCTGCAGCATGCTCTGTTAATGTGGCCAAGCCAGCAGCTGACTGAAAACAGTGGCAGGCGGGCACTAGGCGCACGACCCCTGACACTGTGGGCCTTTTTTTCCTCCTCTCCACCAGCAGCCAATGGGTGGGCTCTCTCCACCGGCTGCCATGGCAACGAGAAGACTGCTCTGCAGTGCCCAGAACAGATGTCACATGAGCCAAGATGAATATCGTGGGGGTGGGGAGCATGTGATGGGGATGGAGGGGGAGGGGGATGCATTTGGAGCTAAATGGTCCCACCAGAGGCAGTGAAGCATGTTTTGAAGTAAGTGCAAAGCGGTAACATCTATTTTCTTTCTTTTCCCTGTCCTGTAAGTTCTAAACACACATGCACAGACACACAAATGTCCTTTCATCTCCACCACTGAGGTGCTTGCAGCTCTCTGGCTTTCATGGCAAACATGAAAGCGCTGATTTCTCAAAGCCTTAAATGAACATCACCTCCATCGCAGAAATGCAAGCAGGCATTTAGGAACTGGCTAGGAAGCTCTGTGGAGGTGAACTGCAGAGAACCACACAGAGCTGAGACAAAATCCATGGGAATTTTCAAGGCAATGCACCACCTCTGTAGGGTAACAACAAACCCTGTTTCACTCGTGTTGCCACTAAAATGGAAGGGCTCTTCCTTCCCTTCCCCTGGGGTAGGTTGTCTGATCGCACCTCTCCCAAGGCCATTTTATATAGAACAGACTAAACCAGGGCAAGGCTTGTAAATCTACCTGCTTTAGCAACAGAAGCTCTTTTGTTGTCTCTAAAATAGGTCCTCCTAGCCTAGCTGAAATACTGTTATTTAAAATGTTTCCACTGCTTTTCATTTATCTTCTACTGAAATTAACAAATAGAGCGTGTGCACACAGGCACACCACATAAACCTGTGTATTAGGTGGTACGATACTGGTGATGTTAGTGGCAGGCGGGCAGGCACTACACACTGCGGGCCTTTTTTCCTCCCTGCCTGCAGCCAATCGGCAGAAAGCTAAGCCTGTTCCCATTATCAGACCACATGAATGAGGAAGACAGGAGGGACAACGTCTCAGGCCTGTGCTAATCTGATGGATGAAATGCACTGAATGTGTCGGAGGATGGGAGAACGTTGCTTAGAATGATTTTTCACTTGTGCTTAATTCCCCCCAAAATATTCACAGAGTGCCTGCTTTGTGCAAAGTGTCACATGGAGTGTTGCAAATGACGCAAAGCAAAGGAAGGTCCTATTTATAATAAAGAGGGGAAAGAAACTTGGAGGTTCTTATCATAGGTCGGACGAAATGAACGTGGCCAGCTAAACACAGCAAACATGGAGGGAGGCGGGCTGTGTGAAGAGCCCTGGGGGGTGGGGAGATGAGAGCTTGACATGCATACCATTGTCATAGAATGCTCAGAACACCCTAAGAAGTAGACATTGTTAACCTAGTTAACAAATTGGGAAACCCAGGCTCAAGAGGGGTTATCAGTTCAAAGGTCATACCATACACAAGTAGCAGGGCCACGGTTGTTCCAAGTTGTCCCTCCCATCGCCACGGGGGTTGTGTTCCATCAACCAAGTGACACATCGCAGCCAAAGACGCAGCTGCTATGCTTGTGTAGTCACCATCTCCTGGTCTTTGCCTAAGCGATGAAGTCCAGGGCACATTTGCTTATACACAGTGAAACAAACACATTACCACTGAAAGTTAAAGTCGTCTCGTGTACCATAAGGAGTACATATGTCACACTTTGGGAGCCACTGCATTGTCCTATACTGGCTTTGAAAGATGAATATGAGTGTGGCCGGGGTGAATTCACTCAGATGTCACTCTATGTTGGTCACAGTTATTTTGTATCGATACTGCCACTAAAATGAAAATTGCTCCTTGGTTATAAGACTGCTTTCTTCTATCATTATTCTGGCCAGTAAGTGGAATCCCAGGTGCTTGCAAAGTACTTGAATGAAAAGCAGTGAAGATGAATAAAAGACTAATGTCCCAGCAATGCCCATGGCTGTGCTGCTTCTAGAAGCTGCCACTGCAGGCCAAACGCCACCCCAGGGACTCACTTCCCTGCCACCGCAGCAACAGACTACAACCGCCAGAGGGCAGTCACACAAGCCAGATTTTTCATTTGGACCCAAATATGGACGCACAGTGTTTAATAATATGTAAAGCCTATTATTACAAGCTTCTCCTCTCCCTACCCCCTTTTAATGTACAAACGCCCAGGGGTAATGCAGATATTTCTAAATACAGCGCAAGAAAGGGCAATCTGTACTCAGACACAGGGAGTCTAACACATAATAATAAGTGGGAATAAAAATAATCACCCAGGTGCAACTAAACCATTAAGGCTAAAAATTTAGCCCTCTGTATGGCTGCATACACAGAAATAGAGATGACTGCTTCCCAGAAATGAGCATTTTTAAGACATTTATTTCGCAAGTTCTCATTTGCAGTTCATAATAATACCTGTAACGATAACCACAAAGCTACCAGAGGGGTAGGGGAGGAATTTCATCTTTGTGGCTGAGCATACAAAGAGGGATTTTTATTTTTGACTAAGGTAGGCAAATGAATTCATTGGAGCCTTTCCATGGGCAATTAAAAATCATAACTCCAGGCTTTAAACAATAGCACAAATAAAAGAATTTTTTTTTTAAAGAATAACTGGCTAATCTCTAAGCCATTAAATATCCACTGACATTTACCTATGACGTTAACCAGGGCCCCACAAGGCAAATAAATGCTTTTTGGTGTTGGTGAAAACAGTCTTTTAGCTCTGTTACTTTTAAACATCACAGCATAGAGAATACAAAAGATTGTGAGGAAATACTTCTTATATGCAACCTACCCAATTCCCTCTGAACAAAAGAAGCAGGAATAATCCTGCCATTTGCTCAATTCGTGACAGAAAGGAAGATGCCCTAATCCTGTATTTTCTTGATGGTTTGAAATTTGAGGGCCTCTGGAAAAGCAGGATACAGACCGCTTTGTCTCTGGAGTCACCCCATTAAAGCCTGATATTTGTAAAAATGCTTGACAGATTACTGCGCATCTCCACACAGCGTGTGAGAAAAGCACATGGAATTCAGATTCAAATGATTCTCACTCTCTGTGTGTCTTATCTGAGTCATCTTGGGAATGTGAATGAAGCCCTCTGAGCTCTAGTTTCTCCCTAAGGCAGGTAGGAGGACAGATCCCGACCAACTACCCAATGTACGGTGAGGGTCACTCTTATAATCGGGGACAAAGCGCTGAAAATGGTTAGAACTTATTAAAAGCTTTGTTGCTCTTACTTCCTTATTTTATAGACAAGGAACTAGAGTTTGTCAGAAAAAAGACTTGTCCAAGGTCACAGTCAGTAAAGACCCAGCAGGACCATATGTTCTCCTCCAAGGCTGTGGTTCTTCCCACCCCTCCGTGAGCTGCCAAAACAAAGCACCCAAGATTGGGTGGCTTAAAACAAAACACATTCATTTCTCAGAGTTCTAGAGGCTGGGAAGTCTTAGCTCGAGGTGCCAGCAAGGTAGGTTTCATTGTTAGGACTCTTCTCATGACTTAATAGATGGCCACCATCTCACTGGATACTGATAGGGACAAAAAGTCAGAGATTTGGAAAATTAGAGAAAGGACGAGTTCATATTCCAAGCACTAACTTCATCTTACCAACTATTGTTTTATGACTGTGATATGTAGCAATTTCTTGTGTCAAGAGAGCTTACAGGATAGGCTCTGGGGTAAGGATCACTGTGCTTAATGCAGTAGTTTATTTCTGCAGGGAAACAATTCGGACTAAACAAAGCAGCAATTCCTTGAACCTCCGAATCTGGTCTCTTGGTGGCAACAGTGAGTCTACATAGAAGTTCACTTTGAAATACAAAAATATATATACAATATAAAGGCATGCTTTATGATGGTCTCTGTACAGCTGTAAAATTTTCCATGCGGGACTGCGGTTCTCATCCCAAGTCTCCAGCTCTTTAGAAGTTCTTGAGCTTCATTCAAAAATGCTGAGGTCTGAACAAAAATAGATGTTAATCTTAGATCCACCATGATTAATTAGACACTCTGACGAAAAGTTACATGTGCCTTATGAGAAGAGAGCAAAATATTGTGTAGGCTAAGGAGTTTGAATTTGGATTTTATTCTCAATGCCATGAGGAAGCCATGGATAAGTTTGACACAGAAGAAGAAAATGACTGGAATTAGGAGGGGTGGTCAAGAAATTCGCAGAATGAAGGGGAAGAAGGGTAAAAATAAAACGATTATTTTTCCTTTTCAATATATTCACCCTTAACTCCTAATATACTTTTCAGATCTTTCAATAAGTCTATTTATACTCTTGAAAAAATGTCTTTGTCTATAAATTTCTTCCCTTAAAGCTGTTTTTTCATATTTGGGAACAGATAATAATTAGAAGGAGCCAGGTCCGGACTGTAGGGAGGGTGGTTTAAAGTCTGGAAACCGCAGTTGTGAAGAGTAGCCAATGCAACATTGCTCTTGTGCATGGGCACATTGTCATGCAAAAGCAGCACTCCTCTGGTCCATTCTCCTCTTTTCTCTTTCACAGATTCTTTTACCTGTTTCAGCAGACTGGAATAATACTCTCCAGTTATTGTGACACCCTCATCTTTGTAATCAATCAATAGGGTACACTCTGTATCCCCCAAAATAGTAGCCATGATTTTTTCAGCCAATTGAGACAACTGGAACTTCTTAGGGGGTGGTGTGCCTTTTTCATGCCATTGCATGAACTCCTGATTTGACCCAGGCTCATAAAGACAAACCCAAGTTTCATCTCCAGTAACAATATACTTTAAAACTTCATCTTTGTTGTCTCGGTAGAGGTCCAAAAACTGTCGAGAACACTTGATGAGCTATTGTTTTTGAAGCACAGAGAGCATTCTTGGTCCCCATCTTGCACTGACTTTTGACATCTTTAGATGCTGATGGAGATTATTCAAAATAGTTGTAGGTGATACTCCAACCATTTTGGCAAACTGCTTTTTATTCAATCTGGCATCTTCTGCTACAAGTTGTCAACTTTTTGCAAATGTCTGAGGAGGTGGCCTCAACAGGGCGTCCTGGATGGAGGTCGTCTTCAATGAACTCTCTGCCTTGCTCAAAAACACTAGGCTACTTGTAAACCATGGGTTTTCCAGGGCAACAGTCCTAGTAAACCACTAACATCTCTTCCAAAATGGTTTCAGGTGTTTTCCCTTGTTTTGTGAGGAACTTAATGGCTGCATGAAATGCAATTTTATCCATAGTTGGAGTTTTCTTCATATTTGATGTGCTTCTTCAGCAATATCTGAAAGAATACGAACTCAAGTGGGCTGAAATTCGGCGCATATACTAATAATAAGCCACACAATCAAACTGTGTGCACTAGTACTCCCGCTTCTCCAACAAGCCCATGTTCCATGAATGTATTGACCACCCCTCATAGATTTAGGAAGATGCTCTGGCTGTCCTGTGTGGGTCTGTGGTGGCTAGAGAGGTAAGCAGCAGCCCAGTGGTCCAGTAACAGATAACAGCAGCCTGAACTATGATAGTGAACATGAAAATGAAAGAGAAGCAGGCACACTGCAGATACATTTTAGAAGAAGAATCTAGGTTAATCTGATTAATTGGAGGTGAGAAGTGAGGGAATGGGGTAAACTAGAGATGACTCCTGCTTAAGCAAAAGGTGATGACTGAGAAGGCTGTCATGGATAGGGTGGGAGAAGGAGCTATGGGGCTTGCTTAGGGGGACAGGGTAGGAATCAAGTCTCAAGATTAGGAAATATGGGGAAGCCAGGATGGCTCAGTGGGTTAAGCACTCACTTTGCAGCCCCGGGGACTGAGGATCGAATCCCGGTCCCGGCCCGTGCAGATCCATATGCTGAACTGGGGAGTGCCCCCAGTTCATTTCTCATTGGGGTGAGACCCCGGCCCAGTTCCTGCCCTGTGCAGCCCTGCGCCCACCTGTGGAATGAAACTATGTGGAAAAAACCGATGATGTGCAACTATGGAGACTGTTCTGGGCCCTCCCCCTTCTCTCTGTCTCTGTATCCCTCTCTCTCTCTCTCTGTCACAAAAAAAAAAAAAAAAAGGAAATATTACAGTGACAAGTAAGTAGGAATACCATGTGGGTAGTCGAGTATGGGGATCTGAAATCCAGAAGGCAGTTTTGGAGCAGACATTTTGAGTGTCATTGGTGTAGAGATGACATTTAAACTATGCTAGGAAAAAAAAGCAAAAACTTAATTGTATGGGGAAAGCCGGGATGGCTCAGCGGGTTGAGCGCTCGCTTTGAGGCCA
>PVKE010014028.1:0-35588 GCA_004027555.1 Craseonycteris thonglongyai | reverse complement strand
GTTCTTGCTGGGACCTATGCAGGAGGTTCCCGGCCCGGTTCCTGCCCTGCGCAGCCCTGTGCCCACCTGTGGAGTGAAACTATATGGAAAACTACTGTCAACTGTGGAGGCTGCTCTGGGCCCTCCCCCTTCTCTCTGTCTCTCTTTGTCTCTGTTTCTCTCTGTCAAAAATCAATAAAATAAATCTTTAAAAAATAAAAAATAATAATAATAATGCCACTTAATAAGCTAGGAAATACTGAAAGAGGAACAGTGGGAAGAAGAAATAGAAAGGGTGTATACCAAATATATGATAATGATCATAGCTAATACTCATATAAGATTGTGATTGTTCTGGGGCCGGAACTGTTGTAACTGCTTTATTTTTATATTCCCTAATTTAATTTTTGCAGTAACTTCTTGAGATAGGTTATAATTATTGCAATCGAAAATATGATTTACTTTTAGATTTATCTAAATATGCGAATTGTCTATGCAATGAACACATAGACCTCACATAATAAAGTTGAGTGTGTGTGTGTGTATATGTGTGTGTATATAAAAATCCCAGTGATAAAACATGGTAGATTTATACATGTCAGTATTTAGCAAGTCCCTGATGACTGCTTGCCTAGGTTGATAGGAGAGTGCATCACAGATAGTTTTGTATTTTATTTTATTTTATAGTTTTAAGATTTACTTTATTTTTTCAGAGAAGGTAAGAGAGAGAGACAGAGAGAAGCAGATCGTTTTTCATTTCAGCAGATCTTCAGCATTTTTTCCTATCAGGTCAAAGTTCATAAGGAAAACCCAGTCTACCAGACACTCCCAGAGTATCATGCAGTTCCCTGTACCCTAGTGGTAATTCAGAGCCTTCTTCCCTCCGCTAGCATGCACTGAGAAGAAAATAAACACTAACGGAACAGACTTCAATCTGTTTCCATTTTCTACATGAAATGTTGCAAATGGATTACTTCAAACTATGGGGATGCATCCTCGTTTATTATTTTCAACACATCCCAAATGTGTCACAAGTGGGTACCCATACGGAGCTGAGAGCCTCTGGTTTCAATGAGTATGTGAATCAGATTGCTGAAGGTGCTGATTTTTTCTCTCCAGCATTTCAGACATGAGAGAGCTCATTTAGTTTTGTCTTTTCTCTCCAATCACTAGTACTTAACCACACATTGGGTTGTTTTTGTCTAGTAAGTCCCATCTACATGAAGATGCTCAATGAGATATAGAGATTAGGAGTGATTGTAGCTCCTTACAGTGTATGAACGGGGGAGAGGGGGACATTTGAGGCAGGCCTCCCTGCTGGTTACCATAGTTACAGTCTCTTGACTGGAGAATTGTGCAACTCCACCTGCCATGGGAATAGCTGATGTGCGTGGAATTCTGACTGTACTCCGCTATTATCTGATACTTTCAGGGGATGTAAGGGGAAGATGAACCATCATCTCTGATTTAAAATGGAAAGGCAGCTTGAGACCGCAGCCCATTCTGCTCCTCCATTAATGCTTAGTAAGCTCCCCGAGGCTGGAACTACACCAAAGGCAATCACATTCGATTCCTGGAACTCCAAAACAAATGCTTGTTTTTATTTTATTTTCAAAATGTAAAGAGGAATCCCATCATAACATGAGCCTTATTCAATGGAACTGGCTCTGCCTTTGATCCAACTCTCTCCTGAACAATAAGCACTGGCACGGGAAAGAACTTACAGATTATCGAGTCCAACCTTGTTGCTTAACAGATAAGGAAAAAGCTGCTCTGAGAAACTGAGTGACCTGCCCAGGCCCACGCAGAAATGGGGACCAGAACCCAGTGGACCTTGCCCTGTTCTTCCCACCCATAAGACACTGTGGCCTTTCTCATACACAAACAGCTGCCGAGGACCCTGCTGGTGGTCTCCGTTGGTCCCCCAAGGGTCCCAGGATAGGCTTCAGGAACTGTCTCCCACAATTGCACCAGGTGCCTCAGTGTCTCCTATAGCAACAGGGCTGGGCCACCCAGAAAAGAGACAATCCACCAAGCAGCACACCCAGTGCTCCAGCGTCTTGTGCCCGGGAGCCAGGGGGGCAAGTGCTCTACCCTGAATTCCAACCTAGAGATCATGAAAGGCAATTTGGAAGGATTAAAGAAAGGAGAGAGAGAGATCAAAGCATGCTTATGGATGTGTAGTAAATTAAGGAGATATTAAGGCAACGCAGGTTAGAAGCATTAAAAATCTAGCCTTTACCTTTTGAAGGTTAGTTTCAATAACAACTATGATCAGAGAACTTCTACTCTCTTTATCAGTGTTTGCTCAAGTTCTGAACAGGATAAAATTCAGGTCACAGTTATTTCCCTGACTTACACCTTCATGGGCACTTCAGCTATTTGTTCTTCAGCAGACCAGCTAGTAACAAGATCCCAGCCTGTGTTGTAGTCAAGAGTGAAAGAGTTTATGATAGGGATTGATTTAAAAATTAAAATTTGGCAGTCCTATCAGCTTGGCAGGAATCCCGAGCTTTGTTATGAGCTTTGAGAATACATTTAGGTGTGAAAAACAATCTAGACCTGATGCCAACTGTATAAATAGCATGTTCCTGCCCATAACTATTTGTCACAAGCTAGTAACCAGCCACAAACTTTTATATGCACTGTAGGGTGTACTAGAAACAGGCTGGGTTTATCTAACAAAATGTTTTACCCTGTGTACTAATGACAAGCGTGACAATTTCCAGTTGGCTGCTCTTTGAAAGACTTCCACACAGTGGTGACAAGTCAGACGGCTCTGGCAGTTACATGGCTGATTTTGGAGCGTGAGCTAATAACAGTGAGTCTGTCCTGGTTTGTATTGTTGAACTCTCCCTGCAGGCTCAAATTCCTGGTTTGCTGTTACTTGGATTTACTGGGCCCATAGAATCTGCAAATAATGCTAGTGTGTCACATGTAAGTCAATCCACAGAGAAAAACTGTCTCTCCGCTTTAATCATGACTGGCGATATTGGGGGACGCTCCATATGGTCAGGATCTTCATCCTAACACCGCTGCTGTCTGTGCCACCTGGGACAGGTTCTTCCCGTCTAAGTCTCTCTTTTCTCAGCTGTAACATCAAGCAGAAAGTGAAGAGGAGCTAATGACGGGTTAGGGGATGCTCCCTTGGTTGGAGTGTGGAGAAACGAGTTAGTTGCTGGGCTTTCATGAGGAGGACCTGCTGGGAGTGAGGCACCAGACTGGGATTTTGTCCACATGACCTTCTTTAATTCCCAGCATCAGCCACTCATTCCTCTAGGGCTCTCCTCATTTTACAACTACAGGAAGAGAAAGTCAGGTGGGTTACCCCTTTTTCCCAGTAAGTTAGAAAGGAACAATTTGTGTCCAGTTGGAACTGTCTAAGCCTACGCTGTCTCCACTACTTGACTCCCTTCTCCTACTTCCTTGGTCTGGGGGGCTTCACTGCATATGGGCCCACCACATGGAAACATACCACAAAAGTTAGTCAAGTTTGCCAATCCATTCAGAACCTAGATTAGATTTATAATAGGACATTATTCAGCCATGAAAAGAGATCCTGGAAGCCAGGATGGCTCACAAATTAAGTGCTTGCTTTGCAACCCCGGGGACAAAGACCAAATCCCGGCCGCAGCCCATAAAGACCCTTATGCTGAACTGGGGTGTAATTCCCAGGCAGGAGGCCCCCAGTTTAGTTCTCACCCCGTGGTTAGGTCCCTAGCTCGAGGGGACATGCCTCCCATGCAAGAGAACCCCAGCCCAGTTCTGGCCCTACCTGGCCCAGCCCCACCAACCTGTGTGGAGCAAAACCTTGTCAAAAACTGACTTACAACTATGGAGACTGCTCTGGACCCTCCTCCTTCTCTCTGTCTCTTTCTGTCTCTGCCCTGTGTCTGTCAAAAATAATAAAATAAATCTTAAAAAAAAGAAAATGGAGATTTTTCCATTTGCAATAACACGAATGGGCCATGGGGGCATGATATAAGTGAAATAACTCAGACAGAGAAAGACAAAAACTGAATAATCTCACTTAATGTGGAATCTAAAAACGCCAAATTCATAGAAACAGAGAGTAGAATGGTGATTTCCCAGAGCTTGGGGTGTGGGGGGGACTCGAAGATGTTGGTCAGAGTGTACAAACTTCCAGTTATAAGATGAAAAGTTTCTGGGGATCTAATGTACAACATGGCGACTACAGTTAACAATACTGTATTATATACTTGAAAGTTGCTAAGAGAATAAATTTTAAATATTCTTTTATCAATGTTTTTAAAGATTTATTTTATTGTTTGAGAAGGTAAGAGAGAGAAGAGAGGGCCCAGAGCAGTCTTCATAGTTATACATCATTAGTTGTGACATTGTTTTATGCCACACAGGTGGATGTGGGGCCACATGGGGCAGGAACAGAACAAGGGACTCCCTCATGGGAGGAGAGAACCTTCACCTCTGAGCCATCATGGTGGTGACCAGTTGCATTGCAGTTCAGCATATGGGGTTTGCATGGCCAGGGCCAGGAATTGAACCCTGGACTTACCTCGCAATTGTGAGGCAATCCCTCAAGCACTCAACCACTGAGCTATCCCGGCAACCACTTAAATGTTCTTATGCAAAAACAGGTAACAATGTGAGGTGAAGGATGTATTAACAAACCTTACTGTGTTGATCAGTTCACAATACATACCTATGTCAAACTATCACATTGTGCACCTTAAATTTACACAATTGTCCATTTTATTTCAATAAAGCTGGTGGTAAATAAAAGCTTAGTTTAATTTTTAAAGTTAACTTATACCCAACGCTTAGGACTGTGTATATAATATCAATCAAACTGCTTCTCACCTGAGGCCTTTTTCATTGTGAGAAGATCCCCATCTCCTCTGAGTCGAGGAGACAGCAGTTTTATTTTGTAAAGAAATCCTGACTGATAAATTAAGTTCAGAGTTGAAACATTGCTCCCGACCACAGAATACATCGTGACTCTGATGTATTCTGACTCCGATGTTTTTGTGCCGCAGGGTGGCTTCCCTGTAAGTCTGATCTCCACTCCAAGCATCCTCTAGCCTTGCAGAAATCTTATGAGTTCAACGCCAGAGCTCGGAGCTGACAGATTCTTGTCTCTTCATGTTCTCTCTCTTCTTTCTTCTCTCTTCTCTCTTCTCTTTTCTCTCTTCTCTCTCTCTTCCTCCCTCCCTCTCTCTCGTGAATAAGTAGGTCTAATTAGGCTTATTATAGAAACAAAACTTCTCTGGAAAGCTAATTGTTTAGAATGGTTGAAATGAAAAATAATATCCCCTCCCCACCCTTCAGAGTCCACTTTGATTTAAGCAGATGAAAATGTTAGCATTTCTAAACTCAAGGCTTTATTTGGGAAATGGAATATAAATTGCCTTTTCTACCCATTGTGACAAGAAAGAAATGCACAGGTTTCTCAAGAGAAGACAGCAGGGCCCGTGCTGATCTAATTTATGTACCTTCCTGCCAGAAATGAAATCTCATGGTTGTGGCACTTATTCAATGATTATTTGATATTTTATCTATTCAGTATATATATGGAAATCTTTATAAACTGAACTTTAAACTACCTATAAAGATAAAAGAATACTTTTTTCCTCTTTTAACTTCTAGACAGCCACTTGGAAAGAATTCCTTACATGCAGAACAAGATGGTTATAGGACATGTGAAAATGTGACAGTTATTAGGCCTATGGATGGATTATGCTGTTAATCCCAATAAGAAACTTGTGGTACTGTATCTAGTATTGTTTTCTGATGTTAGCAACAATCATTTGGAGTCACTTCCTTAGCAAGATAGTCACCTTTTCATTTTGCCCTTTCTTTATCTTAGTGGGAGAGGAACAATGAAAGTCAAACCCTGACTAGGGTATGTGCACACAGGCAAGCCAGTATGTGTTCATTATGAGAGAGACAGGATGTGTGACTGTAACAAAGTCACTGGTCAAAAAAAGAATGCCCAGAATGCAAGAATCTGCTTTGTGAGCATATAACACTATCAGGGTAAGGTGGTTTTTAAAGGACTTTCTGTTGCACTTCCTTTTTCTCAAATGTTAATCCACTTAGAAGACACATTATTAACAGAACCTTAAAAAAAAAACTATAAGAAAACAAAATAGGGGAAGCCAGGATGGCTCAGTGGGTTAAGCGCTCACTTTGCAGCCCCGGGGACCGAGGGCCGAATCCCGGCCCCGGCCCATGTGGACCCATGTGCTGAACTGGGGAGTGTCCCCAGTTCGGTTCTCACTGGGGTGAGACCCCGGCCCGGTTCCTGCCCTGTGCAGCCCTGTGCCCACCTGTGGAACAAAACTATGTGGAAAAACCAATGATGTGCAGCTGTGGAGACTGTTCTGGGCCCTCCCCCTTCTCTCTGTCTCTGTCTCTGTATCTTTCTCTCTCTCTCTATCAAAAACAATTTAAAAATTTTTTTTTAAAAAGAAAACAAAATAGGGGGATGCCACGACAGCTCAACAGGTTGAGCCCTTGGCTTGCAACTATATGGTCCAGTGATCGAATTGCAGTCTCCAGCCCATGTAAACCCACATACTGAACTGCGGCACAACTGGTAACCACCAGGATGGCAGCAAAGGTTCTCTACTCCCATGGAGGAGGCTCCCAGTTCAGTTCTGCCCCATGCAGCCCCACATCCACCTGTGTGGAATGAGACCATGTCAGAAAAACTAATGATGTACAACTATGGAGACTGCTCTGGGCCCTCCCACTTCTCTCTATCTGTCTCTCTCTCTCTCTCTCACCTTCTCTCAAAAAAAAAAACACCAAAAACAATAACAAAGTGTCCTTTGATAGATGACTGGATAAAGAAATTGTGGTACATTTACACAATGGAATACTATTCAGCGATAAGAAACAATGAAATACAGCAATTTGTGACAACTTGGATGGAACTTGAAGCCATCTTAGTAAGCGAAATAAGTCAGACTGAAAGAATCAAGAAACATATGACTCACTTATAGGTGAAATCTAAAACTGAAAGTAACAAAGAAACAAAAACTCATGGACACAGTCAATAGGTTAGTGGTTCCCTGAGGGGAAGGGGGAAGGTGGGTAGAAGAGCAGGGGTGGGGGCAGGGATGGGGCGAGTAAGGAAGGGGCATCAAGTATGTGGTGATGGAAGGAGAACTGATTCTGGGTGGTGAGCACATAATACAATACATAGACAATGTAATATAGAGTTGTACACCTGGAAACAATGTAATTATTACCAACCAATGTCACCCCAATAAATTTAACAATAAAAAAAGTAATACATAGATAATATTTCTTTTAAAAAAACAATAAAATAAATCTTTAATAAAGAAAGAAAACAAAATATTTAAAATATTTCTTAAATGATTATCAGCTTTAAAAATTTGTTCATTTCTCTTGATATTCCACTGTTGTGTTAGTTTCCAGGTGGCTTAAAATCAACAGGTTTTATTCTCTCCCAGTTCTGGAGGTCAGGCATCTGAAATTAAAGTGTCAGCCGGGTTGGTTCCTCTTGGAGGCGCTGAGGGAGAGCCTTGTCCAGATCTCTCTCCTGGCTTCTGCCCACAATTCTCGGTGTTTCTTGGCTAGTCAATGGCAAGTCACTCTAGTCTCTGCCTCCTTCTGCATGTGGACTTCCTCTCTGTGCATCTGTGTGTCTCTCCCTTCTGCCTCTTAGAAGCACACCTGTCATTGGGTTTAGGGCCCACCCTCGTCCAGGATGATCTTCCCTGGAGATCCTGATCGCAATGACAGCAGCAAAGACTCTTAATCCAAATAAGGTCACAATCACAGGTTCTGGGTACACGTGTTTTGTGTTTGTTTTTGGTTTTGTTTTGGAGGAGGGAGTGGGTGGGGTTTATGGCTTAAGTTACTGCAGCAGTAATGGTGTCACTTTCCTGACAATCCCTGAGGTTCACGATCTGAGTGTCATCTCCTTATCTCTTGACTCAGTTCCACTCTCCACTTTTCTTCTGTAACACACAGAAAACATATTTTGTAACTGGATTACTCCTACTTCATTACAGCATTAGACAAACTGGAGCAAAGGATAGATACCTACAAAAAGAAGAAATTTCATTGACTCTCATTGTTGAATGGAACTATGTTTAACCTTATTTAAATGTGCACAACATAGAACTAGGTTTAAAGTTCTTATGCAATCATAAAGCAAAAACAAATCTACAAATTAAATCTACAAATGTATACATCCAACAAAATCCAAATGTAATCATTCTAAGTGGTTTTTCTTCAGTGTCTATTATGTGCCAGGCATTATCAGAGGTGTTAGAGATACGGCCATAAACCCAACTGGCAAAAATACTGGCCCTCATGGATTACACTACAGTATATTTGTAAGAAGGATGGAAAAAACCAGATACTATTATGTTACAATAAAATGTAGCTCACAGCGTGACTAGATGGGCCTAATTGCTACTGGGTGATGTGATTTGAATTTGACATAGTGATGCTATTTCTTTCCTCTACATCAGCAACTGCAAATATTTCCTCCACGTAATGAACTAGGACATCATTTGGCACAAATGCATCATTTACATATTAAACGCCCCTTGGCCTTTTCTCATTAGCCCTCAACAACTGAACAGTACATTACTCTACCACATCATTCCATCTTCTTTCATAACAAATCACACATCAATATGTTAAACAATTTAAGAAACCCAAATCTTGCTCTATGAAAACTCTTTTCAAGTGCAAATTTCACTGTAAATATATAACTTTAAAACTGATTAAAATAATTCGACATACACAATCCGTTTTTTCATTTTGTTTTGTTTTGTTTCCTAAATATGTACTGACATATGGATTGATCAGGATCCCTTATATTTCTAGAGCTTTCATTCCCAAAATACACTGGTATGGAAAAATACTTGCTCCACTCCAATATATCAGAATGCCTCCCCTTGTTTTTGCTTTCTAGTATTTAAATTAAGAAATGAGATACATAAAATATGTCTATCAAATTTCAGTTTAATACTTTAACTTAACATTTTGGCTTAGTTGTTACATGCCAAAACATGAATAACCCAGAACCACCATAATTCTATCTTACTAGCAAGGGAAAAGGCGGGTAGAGAGAGAGAGAGAGGAAGGGAGAGAGAGAGAGAGCTGCTATGACTCTACAGTGACCATTTATGGCTATAATATTTACATATCCTTTTCGCCCCATGCCTCCTGGGCCTCTGAATTCCCAAACCATTCACTAGAGCAAACACACTAGAGTTAATCATCATTTATTTCCATAAAGAGATTCTTTTTAACCATTATGCTAAAATCATTTAGGACAATTTTGTTCTTTGGGCACTTCCAGTGTTTAGACTTCTGGATAAACAACCGTCTACTGAACAGCAGTGGGTGAGGAATGGTTATTGTGATTTTGACATGAGAAGTGGCCAACCTAATAGCAGCCAGACGTGCTTACCAGCATATTTAAAAGTTAAATGCTATCATTTTGGTCATTACACGGTGCCAACACTCAGCCACAAATACAAAGAAAACACAACACCTAAATCACACAGCAGGGTTCAGTGACAATGCGGTCATCCAAATGATCAAAAAGAAAAGGCAGCATTTTGAAATTCTTAAGAACTTGCTGACACTGAGAATACATCATCTATAGACCCTGACTGGGAAACACAAATCTACATGTCTCAGAATCTTTTTGTCCTTTCCCAGGACCCCCATCATACCCACTCTAGACCTCTTATCTCTTGCTCATGGCCACATCTTCCCTCTTTGCCTTTGTTCCCATCCATTCCAACCCACCCCTACACAGCAGCCTGGCTGATTACTCTCAGTTCAAACAACATTTTTGAGACCTACTGTGCACCAGGTTCTATGCAAAGTCCTAGAATTGTCAAAGTGAAAAATACACAATCTCTGTATGCAAGGAACTCTCTTCTGGTGACCATGATCTCCTTCCCTCCTTCAAAGCATTCTACAAAATGTTTACTCTCCTCGTTTCTTCCCAGACTCATCTCTCCCCAGGTTTCTCTCCCCATAACACCTTCAGTAACTCATCTAGCCATGAGATAGATCTCTAACCCTCAGAGTCCACATGTAAATTTATATTTCTACATATACATTTGCAGATATTTTTCTCAGAGTTTGTGCTGTCTCTTTGCTTCAGATTGTGAACTTCTTAGAAGTTAAGACTTTGGGCCCTATATTCATTCTTTAAATGCATAGTTCCCAGTGCTCATCACTATTTGTCAGAAAGCAAGCATTTTCTCCTCTGTTCTTAGAGTGGCTTCTCTGCTACTGAATTCAATCTGAAAATTGACTCAAGACTATTTCAAAGAGCAATGTGTTTGCTCCCAAAGCATTTGGAATTTAAGACAAGTGCCTGTGGGACTGGGGCCAGAGTCTGAAATTTTAGAAGCCAGCCGGTGTAGAGGGCTAGGCTGGGCCTTTTGTGTATCCCAAACCCATGCTGCTAGACCAAGTCACCCTGTAGACCCCCCTGCTCTCTCAGCATCTGAATCTAGGACTCTGTGCACTGTGAGTTCATGTGCCCCCTTTTACAATTGGTCAACCTCCCTTTGGGGCCCCAATTGGAGTCACATCCTCCATAGCTCTGCTTGGCTCCACCCGTTCTATTTATATTTTATCAGGTAATAGGAAAGACAGGCCAAGTTTTACATCATGGCTGCCCAGGTTTATTCAAAGGCTTTGTAACACTTGTAACATCCAGAAGACAATGAACTCAAGACCCATCTGAATTACCTCATAAAATAATGTATAAAATAGGCTAACCAGATATACCATTTTAAACAGGAAAGAAAACACCAGTACTGTCGCATTTCCCATGGTATGTATGTTCAGCCTAGTCTCACTGGGCAAAATCCAAGGCGTCAGTAGGCTGACCAGATATACCATTTGAAATGGGACAGTACTATCATTTTCTGTCCCATTTTAAATGGATGTCTGGTCAGCCTAGCATAATATAACCCATGAATTTCAAGCAAGACAATTTGCAAGGACAGAGAGAGACCAAATGAGATGTGGAAGCACTCACTTGAATTTATTACATTCCAGAAAATATTCTCCAAGATTCTAGCCATGGAACAAAATTATGCACGCACGCATGCGCGCGCGCACACACACACACACACACACACACACACACTCTATAACAGCAGCAAACACACTAAGGCCACTCCATAAATTAATAGCTCACCTAATCCTCATATATCCCTATGAGGCAGCTATGATTATTACTCCCATTTTGATATTCTCAGAGAAACCTGAAAAGTGAATTGGTCAGCTGCATTTTGACTGCTGTTCCTCAGCCTGCACTTTGCAGAACTTTTGGTTGGTAAGGAGAAATCCCTTCTAAAGCCACTGTGACAAAGTTATTTTAGAACTTCAATAGTTTTTCTTTAAGCCAGATTTAAAAAAAAAAAATTGTTAACCTTACACTCTCTCTATTTATTTATTTTGGCCTCAGTGGACTAGACCACAGCTAAAACTTTATGGACCTAATAAAATTCCCAACATTCTCAGACATGGGTCGTGATGTTTGTGCACTGGGCAGAAAACAAAGGTGCATTTATGAGGAGAATGGACATTCTCAGAGATAAATGAACTGAGGTCAGGCATATAGGATTAGGCTGCAGGTACACTACGTAACAGGCAACACACAGCTTAAGTGTGCCCCTCATGTTCCTTACTCCCTCTCCTCTGTCTCCAATTCCCCATAAGCAACATAGTGCCCAGTGCTGTTTCTCGATTACTAGGACCTCCCACCATGACAGGGCCACGGGTTTGTCCTGCCCACAATAAACTATCTAGAACTTTCCGTCTTACCCTCACATTTATGCCTTCAAAAATGACCTGTCCTGTGTTTCCTTCTCTGACAGCTCAGTGGTCTCCTAGGTGAGAGCTGGCTGATCTGAGAAAGTAACTAAATGTGTCGCCTCTATTGTGCAGGGGAGGCCTCCTAGCAGAAGCTGTCAGAAGCCTGTGTGTCCGTCCAAAGCAGTGGTTCTATTGTTGAGGAAGTGGGCAGAGCTTGCAGCACTTCTAGAATTTTGAAACACCAGTGTTGCCTAATTTACACAGCACTATAGACTGAATGTCTGTGTCCCCTAAAAATTCATATGTTGAAGTCCTGTCCTTAAATGTGATGGCACACGAAGGTGCCGCCTTTGCGAGGTAATTAGGGTTAGATGAGATCATGAGGGTGGGGCTGCCACGATGGGATTAGTGCCCTTATAAAAAGAGGAGGAGACTGGGATGTCTTTTTCAAAGAGAGACTATGAAAGAGGGAGAGGCTAGGGGAAGCCGGGGGGCGGGGCGTAGCGGTTTAAGCGCTCGCTTTGCAGCCCCAGGGACCAAGGATTGAATCCTGGCCCCAGCCTGTGTGGACCCATATGCTGAACTGGGGTGAGCTTCCCATGTGGGAGGCCCCTGGCCCGATTCCCGCCCTGCGCAGCCCACGCCCACCTGTGTGGAACAAAATCATGTCAAAAACTGATGACATGGGAAAGCCGGGACGGCTCAGCGGGTTGAGCGCTCGCTTTGAGGCCATGAGGACCGAGGATCGAATCCCGGCTCCAGCCCAGGCGGGCCCACATGCTGAACTGGGGAGTTCCCACAGTTTGGTTCTCTAACTGTCTCTGTCTCTGTCTCTCTCTCTATCTGTCAAAGAGTAAAATAGAAATAACTATGCACTGAAGACAAAAAGATAATTTCTCTCTATAAATGTGAAAAGATTAAAAAAAAAAAAAAAACTGATGACATACAACCCTGGAGACTGCTCTGGGCCCTCCCCCTTCTCTCTGTCTCTCTCTGTCTCTGTGTCTATTTCTGTCAAAAAAAAAAAGAGGGAGAGTCTGAGGGAGGGAGCAAGGAGGGAGGGTAAGAGAGAGAGAGAGAGAGAGAGAGACCAAGGAGGCCAGGTGAGGATGTAACCAGGATGAGGGCTCCCACCAGAACCCCACAATGACAGCACCCGATCCCAGGCTTCCCGCCTCCAGACTGTCAGATGCATGTTTGCTGTTTAAGCCACCCAGTCTAGGGCATCCTCTTTAGCAGCCAGGACCAAGACACCCACACCCAGCACTGGTCCCCAAAGTTCACAGGAAAGAATCTAAGCTCAGACATTTAATTTTTTTAGTAGGAGGAGGTAGTAAATCTGTATTTCACTACAGCTCTGTGCCGTTACTCAGACATCATTTCACCTTGCACTTTACGTTCTTTATAATTTTCAATGTTCTTTTATCTCACGTGAACCTCACATCTCTACATCACTAGGTAGAAGAGCTCTCTACCAGTTGGTGTTCTCTTCCCTATACCAAACTGAAATTCTCTTACCAAAAGGATTGGACGGTACTCATTGACTGAGGAACACAAGACTTCCTTTAGGTGATTAACGTGGAAAAAGAAATAAGAAGTGGCTCTTCATCCCTTGTAAGAGACTAATTATTTTAGTTATTTAGGCAAAAATTACTGTTCCAGAAATAACATATAAGTCCTCAGATGGTCGGTGCATATGGCCTTTCCATCTCTTAAGATCTGAAAACTCAGTGGGAATATAATACAAGAGTAATTGTGCCTAGAGCAAGTAAGTACTGCTGTCAATCTTCAGATAAGATTAGAATTTGGGTTTTATTTTGTTGTTGTTGTTCCAAAACACCTTCCTCTGTGCACTTTCTATCATGCATGATGTTTGTTAAAAAAAAACCAACACCTGCATTTAGCATTAACATCTTGCTTTATTTCCTGTCCCTTTCTTTTCTCCCTTGTTCCTTATTCTGCACAAGTTTTCAATTTAAATTATCTTTCCTGCAGATGTTATGTCTTTTACAGTGTTTGCTTTCTCTTCATTAAGAAAGATATGTAAAATGCATTTTATTATTTTGAAAGAAAAGAGCCTAAATAAAGGTGTTCAGAAATCCTGCATTATTGCTTCTGACTTGCGTGTGTGTGTGTGTGTGTGTGCACATGTGCGTGCGCGCACATACACACACATACACACACAGTTTCTGGGAACAGAAGAGCTGTAGGGAAGAAAGCTTACATTTCACAAACACCAAGAATGACATAAGATTATATTCCACTAGTTCCTAAAAAGGGTACTATAAATGGGCATTTAAAATCACAATTAAAAAAAAACTTCTGCTACAGAACATTTCCAATATCCAAAACCATATATGTGCAAAGCAGGATGTTTATATTTTCTTAAGCACTCCCTTGATGCTCAGTATAAACATTAGCTCACATGCTAATGAACAATTCTCTGGGGATTTTAAATATGTAAAAGTCCCCATTTAGCTGTGATAACATGACCTTACCTACAAGTCTGTTTAACAGGTTAGTAACTGTGGAATGAAACCGGTAGAGGCATCAAAATTTTCTGCTTCCCTTCAAAGTAGAAACCCTTCCCCAAAATTACCAGTACACTCTTGCCCCCTCTCTTCCCCTCCTTTTCCAAGAAGGGAAAGGTTTCAGTTATTAACACCATTTTTATATTTGAGTCTATGTTATCTCTCTGGGGTAATTTGGATTTTTAAACATCCCTAAAATATGTAATGAGCTCAGTTTCTTTGAGGGAAATCCTGGACTTCACTAAGCACAGTGGAGGGAGTTTGGAGGGGCGGGAAGGAGCTTTTTCCCTCCACTCCTGAGATCACTTGGGCTGCTTGTTTATTTCTCAGCAAGGTGGACCTTGTTAACTGTAACACAAATAGCGAAAAGCACTAAAAGACAACAGAATCTCCACGGCATTTGGAGGCAGTAAAAGCCAGAGTCTGTGACATTGGCATACACAGTTGTTCTTGGCTTCTCACCTCTCTTGAACAGAGAAACCAGTCTTCACGCAATGGGGTATTTTATACTGGTTATCTTGCTTTTGACTAGATGATATCTCAAGTCTCCAAAGTCTGGGGTTTTACTCATCTTCATACTCCCAGAGTGTAGCACAGAGAGCAGATTTGATGCCTGATAAAGACTGAATGCTTGAATGAATAAATGAATGTCTATATTTGAGATTAAGCTCAGATGACAGTTCCAGGAGACAATAGGAACAAAGACAACAGGACTATATAAATACCTAAAAGGGCATTTCCAAGACTGATATAATTTGATAGCTTATTATCAACCCAGAACTCTTGGGGATGGTGTTCAGCCTCCACCAGTAAACAGCCCTTGAAAATGGCATTAAAGGATTGAATTTCCTTAGCAAAGTTCATGCAGCTTCTAAGCAAGGGCTAGTCTGTTAGAGGAAAAAGACAGAGAAACTGGTAATCAGGAAATGCTGACTGAGATTTTTCTGAGGTTCCATCAATCACCAACTCAGCTCACCCAGCACTTCACCGGGAATCCCAGCACCTCAGAGGATCGATCACATGTTAGGGATTTGTAATTCATGCATATAATGGTGAGGTTATATCCTAATGTGAGCCTATCCCCTAAATAGATGAGTTGAACCTCTTGCTCCCCACAAATACCTCCTTCTTGATTTGGTTAATAGCAAACAAATACTTTCATTCCACAGTGAGATCTAAGTCTTAAAATAGATCTACCACCTCCCCCTAACAAAAAGCAAATGTAGAGTCTGATATTAGATTATTTCCTGAGAGTCCATAGATTGAGCAAGGATTAAGCCCTGGGCATTGGGACAAGAGGTGTTAAAAGGAGGCTGAAATAGCTGAGAAAGAAACCTGGGGCACCAAGACAGAGGCCTGTGTAAACCCCGAGTTAACCAGGCAAGTCACATAGTGAGGGCACCTGCTGCCTTCCCTGAAGTTTTAGCAAACAGCAGCCACAAGCCACAGCCAGGGGACTGGTCAAGAACCACTGACTGGAGAAGATGTTTATCCTCTACAGCAGCCCTTCTGCCCCTCTGCTGCCCATGCCAATGCTTCGCCCCCGTCCCCTACTGTGACAGAGGGCCTATGGCAAGCAGCATGAAGAGCTAAAGCTGTGAGAGTTCCCAAGAAAAGCAAAACGCTCTCCATAAGATCCTAGAGTGCCTCAATTTCTTTCTTCTTGGCTCCACTTCCCAGTCACACCCAGCTTCAGAGGTCACAGCTCCAAGGAGTGGGAAGGAGAGCAGCTGCCCAGGGCTGAGCTTCTCACTTGCATGACTCCACTTGCACGTTTTAATGTCAATGAGATGGCCATATTCCCTGAGCTTTTCTGCCCTTTCTATGTTTTTATTTGCCTACAAGTAAAGTAACAAATGAAAGATCAATGATTATTCTCAAAGTAGAGAGGAAAATGTATCTTTCAAAGGAGTTTTGATGGTTGGCTTGATTTGAGGAAAACTGTAAACTGTTCCTGATTAGTTTATCTTGAAATTCTTAAATTTAAATTGAGCATTAATGGATTGGGGGGCAGAAAACAGATTTATTTATGTATATGCTATAACCAATTTACTCTACTAAATTAAAAATTAAAATTTTTACCAAAAATGGTTCAAAAATTTATATCAGACTATATTCCTTTGAGATATATGTCTTTGTGCATGTGTGTGCATCTTACCCTATGTGGGTGAATGTTTATATGTATTATTAGAGAGTTATTCAAATATTGTCTTCAAGCACTTTAAAGCAGTTACCCTGCCTTTAACTAAACATACATTAACAGAGTCATAAAAATGAAATATGATTTGTAAAATGTCTAAAGGAAAAGAGAAAGCTATCAGGATTACTGAAAAATGAATGAAGTAAATACATAGAAATTACTTATTTTCTAATTATGCAATTAAATATAAATAAAATACTGAAAAAAAATCTTTGACATCCATAGAAATGTTATCTTTCAATATTGTTTTTGCATTTTTGTTCTAGGAAACATTTCTGGAAACCCTTAGTTTACTTTCCTTTGATTTTTCTGTAAGCTCTGTGGAACAGTGCATAATATCCCAGTTTATCTGTCTGTAACTCCTTACTATAGTTTCCTCCAAATAAATATACCACTATCAGAAGTTTTCCCCCATGATAAAGCATATCATGCTTAAATAAACGTGCATGGAAAGAATCCATATAGGGATGCTGTAGTACTAGATGTCTCTATGAGATGAAAGTCAATATCCCCTGCTAATTTCTCTGGACATGGAAAAATTCATTTACACTCTTACGGAGCACACAGAACTATGGCTTCCACATCATATTTTACAAAACTGATGCTACTGGTTGTATGTTATTTCAGGTTTTTGTCAACTACACTAAATATTTTCTCTGGAAATCTGGGACATTCAACAGGTACACTGGAAAGACCCCTCTTCATATATCCACACATCTTTTTCCTTATTGCTATACTTATATGTCTACTCATTACTGTAGCATGTATTCTGCTTTCCATTAAATTAAAAGTGCACTTTCCTCAAGTATTTCTTGGATTCCTAACCAATTCACACACAGAAAAGAGGGAGAAAGGTTTGGGGGAGAAAAAAGAATAGAGTATCAGGGAACTGTTAGATAATATCACTAAAGTCCCAGAAAGAAAAAAGATAGGAAGAAACCTATTTGAATAAGTAATGACCAAACATTTTCTAAATTTGATGAAAGATAGAAATGTATAGATTCAAGCTGTTTTATGAACAATAACAAGGCTAACCACACATCAGAGTCAGACTCTGAAATCAGGAGTCAGAATCAGAAGCCAAATATAGAGAGTAAACCTGGAAGGCAGGAAAAAAAAAAAAGAGAGACAAATTTTATACACAAGAACAACAGCTCCATTTTGCCTGACTTCTCATCAGAAACTATGGAGGTCAGAAGAGACTGGAACAACATTTTTTAAGTGAAAAAAGGAAAATTTATTAATCCAGAATTCTATTCCAGCAAATATGTTCTTCAATTATGAGACAAAATAAAAACATTGCAGTTAAAAAAAAAAAATTAAGAGAACTTGTCACTGAAAAACTCCTATCACCATGAACTCTAAAGATAGTTCCTACTAAAGCCTAGACTCTCCAAAGCACAAAAGTTTATATTTGGTATGTTTTCTGTTAGTTATTATTTATAATAGAAAAAGAATAAAAAGTATACAAAAGAATGCTAAGATATAATGATTAGAAGACAGTACAATTACAGTTGATTTTATTTTTTATTCCCAGTAATTTTTCTTTTCTTATTTTATAATATACATGAATTATTTTCTATTCATACAAATAAAGTAGTATCAATAATAACCTATTACTTATACATAAAAATAAAGTTAAAAAATAAAAACATATTAGTAGAAAGGTATTGTGCTCAGCATTGCAGAAAACAAAAAGATGTATAACAGAGAATTCCTGTCAGCATGGACCTTAGACTGGAAAAATAAATAAATAAATAAAGCCAGTAAAACATTATTTTATGCAAAGAAATTATGGGAATGCACTAAGCCTCAAACAACATGCTATGAGATTTTAGAGCATAATGGGGATGTTCATTTAGGGGGTTGAGGAAGAATTTGCACTCAGAGGGCCCTCAGATATTTTTTACTTGAAAAGATAAAAAGGAGGAGGGAAGGGGAGAAACGGTCTAGTGATTGATCTGGAGTACTACAAGGTACGGAGATAAGAAAGCCCAAACTGCATTTGGTTACTTCTGACTTCCCGTTTGACTTGCGAGTGAGGATAATGTAGGGCAATAAGGTTAAAAAGGTGTATGGACTCCGAAATGGGGAGTCCTTGATGCTCTTTGGAGCAGAAATACATATTAAAAGTTCTATTCTTTGGAAAGATTAGTCTAGCAGTGGTGAACAGTAAGACTGTTGAGGACTGTATTGCAAAGATTCAAACAAGAACCACGAATGGCTTCAGTGAAAACAAAAGGAGGGAACGTTCATTCATTGAAGTAAATGTTTATTAAGCATCTGTTTTGTTCCAGGGCCTGTGCTAAGTGCTGGGTCCACAGCAGTGAATGAAACAAACATAAACTCTGCTTGTTACACAGAGGAAAACATACAAGTAAATAGTGATTTTAAATGATAGTAGAAACAAAATAACCAGGTGCTAATAGAGAGCTAGGGGGGACGTAATCAGGGCAAGGCATCTTGATGGGGTAATATTTAAGCTGAGATATAAAGATGAGAAGGGGTTAGGGAATGCTGGGATAGCTCAGAGGTTGAGCACTTGCCTCCCAGTCACAAGGTCTGGGGTTCAATTCCCAGTCCCGGCGCGTGCAAGCCCATGTGCCAAACTGTGGCACAACTGGTGACCGCAAGAATGGCACGGTGGTGAAGATTCTCACCTCCCATGCGGGAGGTCCCTGGTTCAGTTTCCACCCCACACAGCCCCACATCCACCTGTATGGAATGAAACTATGTCACAAATAACGATGTACAACTATGGAGTCTGTTCTGGGCCCTCCCCACTTTTGTTTCTTTCTCTCTCTCTCTCTCTCTCTCTCTCTCTCTCTCTCTCTCTCTCTCTCTCTTTCTTACTCTCTCTATCACCTCCTCTCAAATAATAAAATAAATCTTGAAGAAAAAAAAGATGAGAAGGAGTTAGCTCTACAAAGAATAGGAGAAGGAACCCCAGGGCGGAGGAGATAGCACAAAACAAAACAAAACAAAACAAAAAAGAAAAGAAGAGAAAAGCCCTAAAGCAGGCAAAGCCTAGCTTATTTGAGAAGTTAAAAGGAGGCCTGTGGGCTGACGCTTATTTATTGGTGGAAGCGTGGGATAGGGTTGGATAGGTAGGATACTCTGGTCATATAGGACCTAGTAGATCAAACTAAGGACTATGAGACGATGCTCTAAGAAAACATCTAGGCTGAACAGAACGTCAGGAGAATAAGAGATGGAAACTAACAAAGAAAGGATTAGAAAACTTTGGTGTCATTTTAGATTCTCTAGGAAGCAGATGCCATGACGGAATCAGAAGTACAAGAGATTGGCTGCCAGGAAATACCTGTGCAGATAAAGAGGAGAGGAATGGTCAGCCATCACAGAACTCCTTCAGACATGATGCAGGTCTGACACCTGCAACAGGAGAGAGGAAATGACGACAGATGGAGAAGGAAGAGTCCGAGCCAGCCCTGAAGCTCTGAGACAGTCTCAGGCCAGCAGGGCCCCCCAGCACCAAGGTGGCAGGGAAAAAGCCCCGTCTGAGGCAGACATTCCCGGCTCTGTGTGCCTCCAGAGCTTAGCTGCTGCCTGGGAACCGTGTGGCACTTCTGTGGATCCTAAAGGTTCAGCAAATGGAGGTTGTCAGCTCACTGACCCCTTTGCTGTAATTTCTCACCCTAAAGGAACACCTGTGTGGGGCACCTCCATGGCTTTCACGCACACTGGGTAATTCTAAACGACCTATTTTAGGGTGTTAGAGCACTAGGTTTAACCACAATAGAAAACAACAATAACATGGAAGACAGTAAGACAGAGATGAGTTCAAGAATTTTCTATTCTACCTTCTTTCAAAAAGGATAGAGATACTGATTAATGTTAGATAACTGGAAGTATGCACCTTCAAAATTTAAGGGTGCCACTGAAACGATTATGAAGTACACATATAACTTTTCAAATCAGTAAAGAGATCTGAGGGATAGAGAAAAGTGATCACTCTAATAGAAGGCAGGAAAAGAATCAAAGGGAGAGTGAGGTGACGAGACAGCCACACGCAGGTCACAGGAGTTTGATGGAGGGGAATCAAGTGGAAAAGTACAGGCATGGTTACTGCCTGCCTGTCATAGCAAAAAGGCATCTAGAATTCTGACATATCTATGGGAGTTTAAGCATTTTATGAAGGTAAGCAATAAGACAACTAAAAATAGAACCAAAAAAAATTGGAGGGATGTATAAATAAGCAAATTCCCGTTCTTTCATAGTAAGGAATTAATAGGTATTACCTAGGGTTAAATGAAGTGATAAGGGTATAAATATACTACTTTGAATATTGGGGTGGTAAAGCAAAAGAGTTTTAAAAAATACAAATGGTGAATATAATTGAATCTGAAGAACTACTGGCTCCACATCCTGTGGAAATGAAGGCAAATTTTCACATTTATTTATTTATTTATTTATTTATTTATTTATTTATTTATTTTTGTACATCTAGGTTTTAAAATTTTCAGCCAGGTGAATGTATTACCTTAATTAAAAAAAATAATAATATGTAACTAAGAATGGACGACATCATCTAGAAACTGTAGGGAGGGAAGATGAATTCTGCCCACTAGAAGCAGGGTAGAGATGGAAGCGTCAGTAATGAAGATGGAGAAGACTGGCTAGAGAGGAGAAAAAGAAGCAGGACAGGGCAGCATCATAGTAGCTGAAGGATGTGGAGGTTTCAAAGGAAGATAACGCCCTTCAGTAATGTGTTCACTCAGGCTGAGAGAGGGACTATGGTTGACATTGAACAGTGTTTTGTTGTTTTTGTTTTTAGGTTTTAGCAGCATGGGGGTCATTGTTACCTTGATCAAAGCACTGAAAGTAGAGAGTGAAGTATTAGAAGAGTGATTAAGACATTACAATGTAGAAATAAAGTGAATATAATAAATAGAGCAGAAAAAAAGACATTTTGATAGTAGAATAAAACAAAATGGAAACCAATGGATATTAGGGGCAAAGAAAGGAGAGAATTCATAGATGACTCCATGCCAAGTGACCAAAAATTGAGAAGTACCTTTAACAAACAGAAAAGCCAGGAGGAGTGGGTGTGGAGTATGGAAGGAGATAAATTTATGTCCTACTTGTTCAACCACTTTGTCTAGTTTCTGTTTACAAAGCTGTTCAGTGAAGAGTTCTTAAACTCACAGTATGCATAGGGTCAAGTTCATAGGCTGGCTAAGAGAGGCGGGAGCTACAGAAAGTTGGTTTGAAATCTATCGCATTTGCCTTGATAAAATATTGATTCAAAGGGGCTGGATTCCCAGCCCTCATGCTGGGAGGAACATACACACTCACAGCCTGTGGTTATGGCTTTAGCTCCAAGACCCAAGAAATGTTCAGAAGGACGGTTATAAATCTGCTTTGAATTACAGCACAGCTAGGCAATATTTTCTTAGCCAGTGGGTTTTTTTTCTTTTTCTCTTTATTGTGCTTCAGAACACATTGAAAGAAAAAGACATTAGAACATTGGAATAAGGTCACTCAAGTTCCCATCTCCAAGTTTAATAATTTGAACATATTCTGGTTAAGTCATCTTCAATAACTTGTATTCATTTTGATTGTGATTTTTATTTTTTGTAAAGTCATTTTCCACATTTCAAACTCCTCATAATAGCACGATCCTCCAAACAGCAAATTTGAAGTTCATTATTGTCTGTGAGCCTTCATCATCTCCAGGGTCCAACATCTCCAAGTTGGAACCACAGGTTAAAAAGTGTGTTTCAATATAGTGATGGAAGGAGAACTGACTGAGTGGTGAGCACACAATGCAACACATAGACAAGGTACTATAGAGTTGTGGTCCTGGAACCTATGTAAGTTTTACTAACCAATGTCACCCCAATAAATTTAACAATATAAAAAAAGAAACAAACAAAGAGTGTATTCCATGGAATATGGAAACCCTGTGAAAGCTAGCATCACCTCTTTATTCAGTGGTTGTAGATGTTTACTCAGAAGTCCTAGGTGAGTTCTAGGACTTCTGCAAATAAATAAACGGGTAGAGAGGTTTAAAAATGAATGAAAGTAGAGAAACCATCAGTCATATAGAAGTGACCAACAACATGAAAGAGACCAGTGACCCAATGACAAATGTATGTGACACAGATCCCACACTGTCTGGTTAGACGGACTGCTAGAAAGAGCTCCCAGAGAGCAGATACCCCTTCTGTCTTTTTATCTCTGTATCTCTAAAATCTAAAACACTGCTTAGAAACAGTTGGGGCTCATACACTAAGAAGCAAGATGGAAATGTGACTGTCACTTGATACTTTAGGAGGGAAATGTTATGGAACACATAAACACACAAAAACCCACCCTAAGTCACAAAATGCAATTTTCCCATATATACCCAGAATGCTCAGGAAAAGTTTTAACAAAAATCAGTACTTTTTAAAAATTGTTTTTAACAATTGTAAGAGGAAGTTCTGTAAACAGCAACGATTTAGCTCTTCAGCATTTGGGCTGCTCTAGGATTAACAGTCACTAGTTTATTCCAGTCCATACCACACTTCACTGACAAAGCTCCCTACACCGTGGCATCCCTGGCTCCTCCAATGAGAAAGGTATTAGACCCCAGGAAGAAATAACCCAGAGCATTTCAGATCTGCTCTTGGCAATTTCCATGTAAAGTCATTCTGTGACATGAAGAATTTCATCTTTTATGCAATTCTCCACCATTCTATTTCTTTTTAAGATTTATTTTATTGCTTTGATACAAAGAGGCACAGAGAGAAGGGGGAGGGCCCAGAACAGTCTCTATAATTGTACATCATCAGTTTTCAACATAGTTTCATTACAAACAGGTGGGCAGTATGGGAGGCCACACAGAACAGGAACTGGGCAGGGGGCCTCCCTCACGGGAGGCACGCCCCCTTGAGCTGGGGGCTGAACCAGGGGCCTCCCACACAGGAAGCTCATCCTGGCAAGAACCGAACTGGGGGCCTCCCACATGGGAAGCACATCCCAGTTGAGCATATGGGTCCGCACGGGCTGGGGGCCGGGATTCAATCCTCAGACGCTGAGGATGCAAGGCGAGTGCTTAACCACCTGAGCCATCCCAGCATCCCCACACCCTTGTATTTTTCACTGTTCGCTCTATAACAAACCAAACCAAGGGGAGTACACAATTCCAGAAGGGGGAGGGTGAAGTTAAAACCCCCTTTGCAACAAGGATTTGTTTCAATCCTAGGAGATGGACTTTGAAATCATTCAAATCAAGTAAATCTGAAAATACCTTTATCATGTCAACATACACATTTTCCATAAAACCATGAACATATTTCATCATAGCATGCTTAAAATCTAGCACTGTTTTTACTGCCCAAGAAAACTAGAAGATATTTACCCACGTGTGACAACGACTTTGGGATATGTGGGGAGCTGAATATGGCCTGCAAGTCAAGCACACCAAAATCTCAGCTGCCACTCTTCCCCCATCCCCCACCTATGACATTTCCTCTGGTTTCTCCAGCTGACAATAGCTTCACACTTTCACATGGACAGTACATCACTTCTGCAGCTAGAACTTTATCATCCCATTATTTCTTCCTGTGTAATGCAGATAATCATTAACATAAAACACTGGACTATGCAGAGACAAACAATGTCAGATGGCCCATCAAAATCTACATTTACCAACTTCAAGAAATACACATCAGACCATATTTCATCAATCGAACCTCACAAATCCAGCCAATGACTCTATCTCTGCACTTCTTTGTATGGCTTTGTTACTGTTGACATGGACAGTTTTTTTCCATTGTAATTATATTTTTAAAGCTTTGATGAAATTTCTTTGCATTAAAGCTGATTTTCATTTCATCCTCTAAATCTAAGATACCTTGCTTCATGAAATGGAACTTGCTACTTTTTAAGGAATTAAAAAAAAAGAAAAGTAACATTTACTGAGTCTCTGCTATTTCCAGGCACTTTATAAATATTATCGTATTGATACCTTTAAGAAGTCTACATAATAGATATTGTTATTGTCATTATATGGATGAAGAGAATGAAAGTCACAGAAGTAACTTTTTCTCAAATATTGTACAGCTCATAAGTGGTGATACAGGGATATGAATGAGCTATATCTTGTAGCAAAACCAATGGTCTTTCACTATACTGCCTCATCACATGCCTGGCTACATGGGGGTTAAAGGAAAAATAACAAGCGTGCAAAGTGATCACCATTACATATCATCATTAAAACTGGATTCCATATAACATTTATAACAGGAATAGTCAAGGTTCTTTCTTGTATTCCCCCCAAAGTGTGCACAAATAAAATGGTCTCAATGCCTTTTAAGGATGAAATGGGAGTTTGTTTAATTAGGAAGCTATCTACATTATTAGATTATGTAAAGCAATGCCATTGTATAAGTTCATTGCAATTGGGATCAAAAGATCTGAGCAAAGACCCAGCTTCTCTGTTTAATATCTGTATGAATTTGCACAAGTTATTATTAAGAGTTTTCTTATTTGTAAATGTGTGTGTGGCAGAGAAAGGTAGAGCTCTCCAGGTATACTTCCCAATCTCTCTGCAACATCGGGAAGGCCACGTGACTAATCTGGGCCAATGGACTCTGAAAGCACATGACTTGGATCACTCTAGGACCTAGGTCAAAGCAGGTATGAGTCAGCGTACTTCCTCCATCTCTTTCTTTCTCAACTGAAGCAACCTTAGAAGTCACATGTTCCAGAGGTTCAATTTGGGATAGCTGCAAAACTGGGAAAAGTGTCCCAGTGGCCATCAAACTTGCTCTGAGTGAGAAAGAAATTTTTGTTGTGTTAAACTACTGAGATTTCAGGGTTTACCTGCTATGGCAACCAAAGGTAATTAACCCCAACTAGCATGTGGAGATAATACCATCTGCCATACAACATTAGATGATCTCATTCAAATAAAAATACTGAAATAAATACTTGTTAACCTCATCTTTATATAGATTTAAGGTTTATTCACACTTTAGTCATCTTTTAAAGAAATCTGACTTCATCACTCTAAGGTTTTTGTACTGTGATGATTGTGTAAAAATTGTTGTGGTTATCATGACAATTATTTAGAAAAGACAGGGTGCTTCTGGTCTGTTTGAGGTGTTGTTTTAGGTGAATGTTTTCTTCATCTTGCATCCACTATTCTCTTGATCAACAAACTTCCAGAGCTAGTTCAAACACAAGTATTAACTCAATTCTAATTGAACTACTTAATACGAATATCCAACTACTCCTTTCTTAGTTAATGAGGCTTCACTGAAGTTTACTTTCTAGGACATTTCCGTCTTTTTGCTAATCATATGGAAAATGGAGGAAGAGAACAGTTGACACACATTGGCTTTCATGACACTAATACCATTGACTAAACGATCCCCATCCACATTAACACAGTGGCAGATCTGGCTTTCAACCCCACTAACTATTGGCCTTGTTTGAAACAAAGCCAATTCATTCAGTAGGTATCTGGGAAAACAGCATTCTGAGCAGTGCAAAAGAACATTATCATGGCCCCTTTCTCTCCATCCCCAGATGCCCATAAACTTGAATCAGAACTGAGAGTGAAACTAGAATCAGAAACCAAGCATGACAATGTTCTAATTTGACACACAAAAAGAAGCTACTTAGAGCTATAAAATGGTCTGGTCTGGAGCGTGTATGTATGTGTGTGGGAGGGTGGGTGTGTTGAAAGGGAGGACAAAAACAAAGAGAATAAAGATAAAATACATAAAAATATGTATCAAATGTGTCCATCCATGGATGAATGGATAAACAAAATATAACATACATACAAGGGCTACCCAGAAAAAACACAGCCATAAATGCCTCTATTTTTCATATTACATGACTGAATACTTTTCAGACAGCCCATATATATGTATATATAATGAAATATTATTTAGCCATAAAAAAAGAAAGTAATCCTTCCATTTGCATAAAAATAAATAGACCGTGAAAGTATTATGTTAAGTAAAATAAGTCAGAGAAAGACAAATATTGTATGATCTCACTTATATGTGGAATCTAAAGAAAACAAAATACAAAAAATATTCAGTGGTGATTGCCAAAAGTGGGGGTGGGGCAGTGCAAAAATAAGTGAAGAAAGTCAAAAGGTAGAACTTGGAGTTGCAAAATAAATAAGACCTGGGACTGTAAGCAGAAATATGCATCACACATCCTCTGCAAAACTTACAAAGCCAGCCTTGTTTCATTCTGAAGAGGTAGGAGGATTCCAATCTCAGGCAATGGGCCCACCTAATTTCAGACACGAAATTAGCTTCTTTCCCATATTTCAGTTGTCAGTTTATATAAATGGGCAAAGGAGAAAGGACACACACCTATGAAAGTATCATGACGTTAACTCCTACACACACACACACAACACAAGCTGCAGGCTTGTTTTCAATGACTGAGCTTTAATGTTACTGAGTGCCATGCTAAGTCACAATGAAAAAGCAGCAGAACTTCTAAGAACTAAAGACAAAGGGCAGTGTGGATAGGGTTAGGAGAGCATAAGAAATGGGAGGAAGAGACAGGGTGAGGAGAGGTGGGGACTGCAGGGGAAAATCACAAGAGCGCAGGCCAAGGGCTTCTTCAAACCTCCTGTAGTCAGACACAGCCTCACTGAGTAAGTGTGGTGTTAACAGGAAGGCAACAAGGTAAAGGTTATCTGGAAAACCATGTTTTCTTTTAAGAAGACTATTTGAATTAGGAATAAAAACATCTGCCGCTTCCTGGAATATTTCACAATTAAAAAGGCTTTTATAAGTCTGCCAGCAATCGAGCTGAAGAAGGTCCAAAGCACCAAGGTTTTGGTGTTTGTTTTGTTTTTTCTGAATTATTGTGTATAGTTTTTTTAGAAAATTAAGGCAAACCATTAAATTTAAAAGGATTTTTTTAATGTTGGCAGAAGAAACATTTCATTGTCACAACAAAGAAAACTCGGTTGAGAAATGCTTGACAAAGTGAGAGTTAAGGTTGTTAAAAACGGATTTTCAGAGTGGTTTGGCTGTGTTCTAAAGCACAGGCCAGCTCTCAGAGCCCCAGCCCTTCCAACTTTCAAATGTTCAGGCCTGGTCAGAGATGCTATCCCAAGGGTCCCACTCAGCAGTGACAGGGAGCCCAGTGCCGAAGTTAAAAAGATCCAGTTCTCTAGGCAATTGATGAGTGAGCAACCAAGAGAAAAGAAAGGATCAGCCAGGAAATCCTCATTCAGGCTGTGCCCTTGAGGGCTTAGGTCTAAATTGACAACCTTTGCTATCAGCCCAGCGCTAATCACTAAAATTTGCAAGCAGCTCGCATTCCTCCAGTGGGTCCTAATAATACCTCCAGGCAAGTTATAACAGAAAATTCAGATGTAGGGAAAATATATAGTGGCTTAGCGTGGCTTTTAAAAATCACCACAATCTTCGAACTGGGTAAGTGTTCTACTAGCTAACAGAGAGGGGAACTTCCCCAATGGAACCCTCTTTAGCTGCCTAAGCCTTGAAGAATGTGTCTACTTTTTCTCTTCCTTCCACAGATCCTCATGCTGTAGCCAATGGTCCAATGGTCCAGTTAAATGGACCAAGGCCTTCATCCTACATGAGCAGCAGTGGCCTTTTTTCTGTTCCTTACCTGTCTGAAATAACTACCATAACATATTTAGAATCATGGCCCTATCAAAGGAAGACCGTAAGCAGTACTCTGAGACCTTGCCCTTATTAGTAGGTTTGATTTCTTAGCATGCATAAAACCACTAAAGTGGACCTCCTACTCCAGTTTTGCCTTGTCTTTTGTCCCACCAAGTCTAGATAGTGGAGGGTGACATGTACCACCATTGGCTGACAAGTCTCCAATCATCTGCTATCCTATTTCAGCCATAAAGTAGGGGTAGCAAATAAATTTCCTCCTAGGGGACAATTCTAATCAGTTTTTTTAATGCTTAAAATTCTGTGTTGAGAAGGATTCTGAGGGTATGTCTGAATTGGGGGAAAGCATTCAAAATAGGGGAAAATTTTTAACTTCATTTGAAAACCTGGGTTTGCAATTTTTTTTTTTGAAGAAGCATTACGTCAAAAGAGAGAAATTGTAAACCAGTTGGAAAGAAAGGAAAAGTAAGGCCAGGAGTACATGGCAGGTGGAGCTATAATGTGGTACAGTATTTTCTAGAAGGCTGCCTGACAACGCATATGGAAAGCCTTAATGATGTTTCTATTCTCTGGCTCACCATTTTTACTTCTAGGAACTAACTTTAAAGAGACCAGTATGGTGGATTCCAGGATAGCTCAGCAGATTGAGTGCTTGCCTTGCAACTGAGAGGTCCAGGGATCAAGTCCCAGGCTGGACTGTGCAAACCCATATACTAAACTGCAGTACAACTGGTAACCACCAGGGTTGTGGCAAAGGTTCTTGTCTCTCATGCGGGAGGCCCCAGGTTCAGTTCCCACCCCATGGGGCCCCACATCCACCTGTGTGGAATGAAATAATGTCACAATTAACAATGTACAACTATGGAAATTGCTCTGGACCCTTCCCCTTCTCTCTCTCTCTCTCCTCTCTCTCTCTCTCACACACACCTTCTCTCAAAACAATGGTCCAGGTAAATGGATCAAGTTGAATGGACCAATGGTCCAGTTAAATGGACCAAGGCCTTCATCCTACATGAGCAGCAGTGGCCTTTTTTCTGTTCCTTACCTGTCTGAAATAACTACCATAACATATTTAGAATCATGGCCCTATCAAGACCACCACCAAGTGACTTAATAGAAAATAAATTGGCCTTAATATTGAGCAATGCTGAGCACACCTTGATTGTAAGTAGTCAAGCCACCACCCCAACATGAACTGCGAAGTCTCCTTTGAGAAGAATGTATCCTGCTTTTGTCACGCGAGTGCAAGGACATCTTACAAATGTAATAGACTGTGGTGTGGCTCACTACATGAGCCCAGGATAGGGGATTGGTGTCCCATTTTGAGCAACCCCAAGCCCCAAGCTGTTTGGTTGCATGTTGTCTCTTCCTCAGTCTCTATCCTGAAAGTGAAGTGAATAATCCTTGGTCATCAACTTATTCTGCCCCCAAAGAATTAATATTATTGAGATCATGTCTGGGAAAATGCTATCTGGAAGTCTATAAATCTTTTGTGAATCAAAAAATCCTGTTTTTCTCCTATTGTAGTTTGTATTAATAAGTCCAGAAAATGAAATTCTGGTTCTAGTTTACAATTCTCTCATTTTCCAGGAAGCACTAACCCTCAGATAATCAATATGAGTATATTTGTACACAGTGATTAAGATTTGTATTGACTATATTCACGAAGAAAGCATGAGCCAGCTTAATCTTCACTTTGCCATACAGAGAAAAAAAAAGCAGCCACGTTGATTTGGGATTAAATTCCTACTAGATGTTTCCAAGTGAATGACTAGTATAATAAGCATTTGACCCTGTGGTTAAATCAAACAATCATTTTAAAAAATGAAATATCCAGATATCCAAAATGAAAGGAGGTAAATTTAAAAAGAAGAGAGCTTCTGTTTCCCACAATCCCAATTATTTAAAAAAAGGAATTTCCAGACTTAAAATAAAATACAAGGATCTTAATCTTTCTCATGGAGAATTTAAAGGTCAAATGAATGACGTTAGCTTCACTGGCTACCAATTTATTCTCCACAAAATCAAATGTCTTGAGTGATCATCCATAAAGCTGACATTTTATCTGAAAATAATTTTCTAGAGAGGAGGAGAGAACTGAAGTATCAAACCCCTGAGACTTGATATCACACATCCTAACAGGGAAGAAGCCTCAATGACCAGCAAGTGCCTCCCTCTCCTTCCAGTGAACTTGAACTCATACATTCACTTCAAAGGTCTTTATTAGGTAGAGGTTCTTCCCTCCACAAGTTTCTTGGATACATTGAATGATGTTGTTTATGCTTGATAGCAGGCTGCTTGCAATCAACAACTTAAATGTTGTAATAGGGAACAGTCCATAATATTCGGGAACAGAGGTGCTAATTAGAATGTAAATTAGGCATAAGCTCTTTATTTTACCTCTGTGTCTGGCATCAGCTTATGCTGTTCAGATGTTTAAGAGATTCTTTTTCCTAATAACTATTGTGAGATTTTTATATATGTGCCCACATGCACATTTATTTTCATTCTATGTTTTCGCTGCATTGCTCACCTTGTAATTATGCTTTTGTTTTGAAATAGTATGAATCATTTAAAAATACCTCACATGCTTTTCCCAAACCTATTTCCCCTCACCTTCCCTTAAAAATATGAAATTCAAGTGTAACAGACAAAAAATAATAGAATGTATGCACACCAGGCAAAAACCCACACATGTATATTTATATGTAAGTGAGTGGGTGGGTGGATATGAAAGAAAGACCTACAGTATAAAGAAAAATACTTCACACAGGTATCTAAGCAGAGGGCTTGCTTGAAAGAACTCATTGGAAAACTTAGACAGCAGTTTGTTATATATTTATGCATGTTCACAGTAGAATTCTATTGCTGTTATGGAAAAATAGCTAAGTCCACGTTACTTGGTCTTCACAGAAAATAATAAGCAGAACCATTACTAGGAACTTCAAAGAGACAATCAGTTCTCCGTTTGAGAGACAAAGCGTTTGGAAACAAAATTTCAGCTTGCTCATGCTGCTGCTTGCTCTGATTCAGAAACTGCCATCATCTCAGAAGAGATCCAGCCCTCCCCAAAAGTGGATAAATCAGTAGGCATAAGTCTTTTCTCTTTTGATAGGCTGGCCCTTGACCTCCCTTCCCTTCTCCCAGGCTAGGGGCCTTTTAAAATTTCTTTTCGTTTTTGTTCTGGGTCACTGCTTCCATTTCTTCTGACTCCGGAGTGGCTGAGCTTGTCGCCAAATCCAACAGCTTCAGGAAAAAGCCTGAAGCTTCTCTTGACTCAGGATTTTACCGCAGCCTTCTCTTTGTGAAGCAATATGCTTTGCAAAACCTTTTTTCATAGGGGCATTTTATAACCTATTGTTTAATTTAGAAACAATAAACATTCTTCTAAAAATCACAAAGAAACAGCATATAGGAGGTGGCAAATAAATAATCCAAACCTAAAAGAAAGTAAAAAGTCTCCTACATTGGAGCAAATCCCATACACTGTGCACACGCACACACACGTAGCTGTACCTGTTTTCATACACATGCTAGCAGAAGCTTTTTATTCGGAGGGAATTTGGGAGATCTATGAACATGAATGAGGAACAATTAATCTTTGTTTTTACTAATCTCTAACTAAAATTTAGTATTTGCTTTCATTATTAGAGTTTCTTTGGCATAGTTATCAAAAAAAAAAGCACAGATGTTTTCATATTTCTCAAAACTTGACATTTGCTTATCACTACTTCAAAAGTATGGTAATTGCAAGACCCATTGCTAAATATTGTTCTCTGATAACTAAACAAAAAAATCAAAAATGTTAACAGAGTTCAAATTTGTTTTACTTCATACTTTGATAATTCGTTATCAATACCATTTGTTTGTGTTTTTTTAATTTATGTATTTTATAGCATAGATTTTCAAATGTCCTCCTGAGAAAGGATCCATCGGCTTTACCAGTCTGCCTAAAGGGTCTATGGTCCTTTTTTGAAAAAGCATGGCACCTGACAGTCAAGGTTTTAGACCAGAGTTTGCTCACGATTTAAATGAATGCTGATGTAGTTGGAAGATGCATTATTTTCATTCAATCTTTTTCTTTATGTAGTTTTCAGTATTGTCCAGTGAATGTGGCATTTTCTCTTCAGACCTGCAACTTCATTTTTTTTTTTTTTTCTGGTGAACCATAGAAACAAAGGTAGAATTGTGTTTCCTGAGTTTGGTGTGAGAAATAGTTCCTTAGATCAATTTCTTCAAGATTCACCTGAAAAACATCAACCTCACCCTTGCTGTCACTTTGAACAATGCATTCTTTCCATGTGCTTCTCATTGAGAGGATAAAACTCAATGTCCTCATGATGGCTGCGAACTCTCCTGGTTCACAGTCATTTCTGAGGCTTGCCTCAACATAGTATCACACAAGCTAGCTCGGCCCTCTAAGAGGGGTGCAGACTCTACTTACTGAGACCAGGTGACTGAGACCGGCTTCACCTGGTGCACGCTGCTACACTTCAGACAGCTGCTGGGTTACACTCACTGTTACCACCTTCCTTTCCCAGACTTATAAATGGAGTGGGCATGGGTTTTCTTTCACAATACTTTAATACAGAAAATATCAGATTCAGTCCTTTCTCTAAATCAAATTAAATCTGCTCTGACCTCTCACCAATGAAGCCGGTGACAAACTCTAGTTGGTACTGAGAATCCTTTCCCCACCAAAGCAGGGGCTTTCCCTGGGCCACAAAACTGAGGTAGACATCAGCTTTGGAAACTGCTATCACTCCCACTGGACTTTCTCCTAGTCGGTGCCTCTGAGCTCCAGAAAACACAGAGACACCCTCTCAGTGGGAGCCAGTCCTCAGAGAGCCTCCGCGTGTTCCCAAGGCTGGAGAGCACACAGTCCACCCTTTGCAGGTCTCCTGACCTCTCAGAGGTACCACACGCAGACACTCCCCTGCTCAACCCTGTCCTTTCTCAGCTCAGGGCATCCTTCCTCCCTCTAGTTTGCCTATGATGGCTTCCACCTCTCCACACATGTACCTCCTCCAACTTCTCCCTCACTGAGGATCCATCCATCCTCTCAGCGAAGCACAGGCTCTCTGAAGCCAAAGACGAGACAGGCAGTTGCCTGGCAGATGCCTGGCAACTTCTTGTTTTGACTTGTAGCCCCAAAGCTCTTGCACTAAGGGAACATAAATACCAGTACCTGGCTACACTACAGGGATAGAAGCAAAACCCTACAGCAACAGAATTAAAACATAAATTAATATTCTAATCCAATATCCTGCATGTAAAAGTAAGCATATCTGCTACAGATGCATTTCTAAGGAAGATATATTATATTAATTAATGGAGTTATATAGAAACAGCTATTTTACATAGCAAATGTGAATGACATTGTTGGAGTGAGCTGATTCATCATCAGTAAAACACTTTTTCTCTCTCTTTCTCTCATATATATATATATGGAAAAAATCCACCCATAAATGCCTCTATTTTTCATATTATGTGGCTTGATACTTTCTGGACAGCCCTCATAAATACACTTCTATCACTCTCAGAGTAGACATCAAATGAGAGCCAGTGTACAGGCAAAGGTTATCATCACTTTCAGTGAAGCACCCTGGAGATTCTCCAGAACCAGTGACATGTCAGGATATCACATCAAGTAACACAACATCATTTGCTTTAAAGATAACAGCAACAACAACTCTCAACTTGGCCCATGAGCCGTTCAACAGACCTTGCTAATTCTGGCTGGGCCATGTTGAATTGCTAAACTGCATCCGCACTCAGAGAGGAAAGCTATTCCAACTCTTATGGTCATTACTCACTCTTAAAAGATTAATTTAACAAAAATGAATACCCGCCACAGTAATGAATGTAATTCACTGGAAGAGTGGTTTGAGAAAGCTAGCCACACTGGAAACATTACTTCTTAAATTAATGACAGAACTGAAGATTGTTTTCAGATTTGGTCAGCATTTTTGAGAAGTAATGATTAGCCAGGGTGGGGAAAATCCAGATTAGTATTAAGTGTTTGCATGTTATGAGGCAGAATAAGCTAAAGCCAAGGCTGGGACTTATTATTCAGCCTCTCACCACCCGCTTTACTAGCCAAAAGGGACACACAAGGTCAGACTATGCTGTAAAACCTGTAGAATTAATAGAGCTGGTACATTAAGTCCCCAGTTACATGGATTCATCACAAATAAGAGCTAATAATAATAGCTAACATTCATTAAGTGCTTACTCTACCAAGCCACTGGGAAAAGCACTTTATTATTGCATTTATGCCATATGTGTTATTGCATTCATGCCACAAAATTACACAATAGGGGAGATATTAATAATCTTACTTTACAAATGAGTGAGGATATTTAGAAACAGAGAGGACAAATAATTGGCCAGTGGTCACCCAACTGGTACATATGGATCCAGGATTTGATTCTAAACAATATAGCAACAGAGCCCATACATTTATTTAACCACTGTTCAATGCTGTAGCAAGGTCAAAAAAATGCACACACCCACACATATACACTTAAAACTCCTACATTTGTGCAACATGATAAATCATTTTCACAGACATTATTGCAGTTAATCCTCACCTAGAAATATTAATGATAGCCAACCTCTATAGGGCCCTGACTATGCTTCAGCCTCTGCTCTAGCACTTCACATGTACTCATTCATTAAATTATTATGAGGAGCTTGTTATTATTACCCCCACTTCACATATAAGAAAATGGAGGCACAGAAAGGCTAAGTTACTTGTCCAAAGCCACATAGCTAGAAAGAGAAGAGCCAGAATGTGAACTGATTAGGTAGGTTACTGTGACTCTTGTATCAATCTGCTGAAGCAGGTATCATTATGCTTATTTTACAAATGAGGTAACAAATTTAGTAAGACTTGATGTGATTTGCCTCAGAAAGGTATTGTTAATCTATTATTAGGGCAAGTTGAGATGACTCTGCGGGTTAAGCGTTCACTTTGCAGCCCCTTAGACAGAGGATCGAATCCCTGATCTGGCCCAGGTGGACCCATATGCTGAACTGGGGTGTGCCCCCAGTTTAGTTCTTGCTGGGGCCTATGTGGGCCTTGCTGGGCCCAGTTCCTGCCCTGCGCAGCCCTGCACTCACCTGTGGAGTAAAACTATGGAGGCTGCTCTGGGCCCTCCTCCTTCTCTGTGTCTCTCTCTCTGTCAAAAACAATAAAAATAAATCTTAAAAACAAATCTGGGGAAAGCCGGGACGGCTCAGCGGGTTGAGCGCTCGCTTTGAGGCCACGAGGACCGAGGATCGAATCCCGGCTCCGGCCCAGGCAGGACCCACATGCTGAGCTGGGGAGTTCCCACAGTTCGGTTCTCTAGCTGTCTCTGTCTCTGTCTCTCTCTCTATCTGTCAAAAGTAAAATAGAAATAAATATGCACTGAAGAT
>PVKE010014027.1:0-35589 GCA_004027555.1 Craseonycteris thonglongyai | reverse complement strand
TTTTTTTTTTTTTTTTTTTTTGGTAATATGAGATATCACTGTCATTATGAAGTGTGGATATGTTAAGCTTTGGACCGCTTAATTGTTTGCCATTTAACAAGTAATTTTATTGACTATTTATGGAGTTCCAGGTTGGGCTGGGCTGGGGCTAAGGATAGAGAGCTCATAGCAGGACAGACTAGTAAACAGTGGTTGAATACTGTCTGTTGAGGACCACGAGGAAGCTTTGCCTAAGGACTGGGGGTACATGAAACAGGAGGGTCAGGCACTGCTTTGAAGAGGGGCTGACTCTTGAGCTGGGTTGGGAGGAGTAATGTGTGGCTAGTATTCATTTCTCTCTCCACCATTCCCAGGCCCTTTCTCCTCCCTTCTTTGCCCAATTTAGGCACTAGAAAGCTGACCCCTACCATGATGGGTACTGTCATATGCCACCCAAATCCCCATTTTGGAAACAAAGGACATATCTTCTCAGTTACTAAAAGGAAATCCTCAGCCTCCAGCCCTCTTTGGAGATTATATCTCTGGAAGAAAATTGCTTCCCCTAAGGTCATGCCTCCTTCCAGGGCAGCCTGTGTCCACGGACTGATCAGTAGTGGGATACAAAGACCAGTCCCTCTGGATTCCTCCTGAAAGACACTTGAGGACTTCCTCCAGAGTTCACATGGGCTCATCTAAGGCCTTCGTAGGGATTGCATCATAGCCACCTCTTCCCCTGCCCAGTCCCATTTTCTTTACCTCCTTTGTGCAGATGATCAGCCTAAGAGTATTCCTTAGTAAATGTCCTTCTCGCTAAGGTCTGGTCAACCCAACCCACGATGTCTGTGGATTGCGGGGCCCCAGCTTCTGAGCTGGCTGGATTTTTAGTGGGTTCAGCCACTGGTGTATGATTAGAGGAGGGGAGGGAGAGAGGTGTTTGCTTTGTGTATCCTCTCTGATTCCACACTGTACTCTGGGTCCCTCTGGGACTATGGCTCCTGCCCAGGCGGGGCTTCTACTATGGTAACGGCTCTCACTGTTTCCTCCCTTCACTCCCTGGGTCCTAAGGGTGGCAATGTCTCCCTTTGCTGCTAGTCTCCAGAGGCCTCAGCATCCCCAATTAGTCTACTTTATCCTAGCTCCATAACCCAAATAGATCCTTTGGTTCAACCCTCAGCTGAAGCAGTGGTGTGCTGGTACGTGTTTAACAATGGGCTTCCTGAACAGAAAGAAAAGCTCTGGTTTGTAGCATTTGCCCATTTCTATGGGGGTAAATATGCCCACCGTGGCCCAACAAGATGCCACTGGACATGGAATTTGAGAAAGACACGAAATAGTTTTACTACACACACACAATAGATGTAAACAATCCCAAAGCTATCGGGCCTAATAGTGAAATGTAGTAAAATAACGAGTTTTGAATATTTATTGTCTTTGTTTTTAATATAATTTAAGCACCTGTAACTTATTTTAGTTTTTAGTAGTGACAGGGTTTTGCAACCAGCTTGCAAAATTCCTGAGAATGAACAGTTAACTTTTGAGAGTCAGTGTTAGTTGGCCCCAGCACACTACTGAGTGAAACCTTGTTTTATGGTGGGACCCGACCTGATATTGGTAAATAGCAGTTAACCAGGCAAGTTACAGGTGAGCCTGAGAAATGAGTGGCAGGGGCTGGGGCTGGGTTTGAAGTGTGAGTCAGGGAAAGAGGGGTTAGTAAATATCTCAGACCAGCATATGTGTATGGATCAAGGTATGGCCACTTGCCAGATTTAAGTGTTACAATGGTAACTACAAATGTTACATGCCTCCGGCCTTTTTAGATGGTTCTATCTCTTCATGACTTTTAACTACTTAGCTACATTATGAACATCAGAAAACAAAACCTGGAGTTAAAGTCTCAGAGAAAGGACTTGGTTTTCCACATGAGCTTTCGCCAAATTCTCTGGAGTATGAGGCCAGGAACTCAAGTTTGAGTCTGTGCCTCAGAAGTGTGGGTGTGGCTAGAGGGGACAGTAATTGAGTTGGGAAGAAAAGTATGAATTGGAAAAGATAAAAAGATGTTGAGAGAAATTGAGGGGGCATTCAACAGACAGGAGTGAGTTTGCAAATAAGAAAGGTTTTATTTTTCTTTGAAAGCAAGTTTTCTTTTAATTTTTTTCCTGCACTTACCCTGAAAATATAAAAAGAATCCTTAGTGTTTTGCAAATTCATTTTCAGCAGGACCAGACCAAAGAATCCAGAAGTAACCAGATAATGGATTTGAAAACTTTCTTCTGCCCGTGTTTTCTGTTAGGGTTGAGGTCACATTTTCCTCGTACTTGGATCCTGGCTACGGGTCGTCTTTTGAGAGATGTATTTATAGAGCATCCATAACTGTCATCTAGATAATGATGAAGTGCCTCTTGAAGCTTCATGTTCCAAGTCTGATGTCAACTATGCCAAATATTCCAAGAGAAAATGGAACTGCTGTACCCTCCTGTGCTGAAAACATTCCATGGGGTGCTTCTCTATCCATGAAATGTGTGCTGTGTGTTGAGAAGGAAATGTACTTTCCCCTACCTGCTCAGAAGCCATTGTTTCAGAACTTGTAAATGGACAGAGCATTGGTTCTTGTGTCCAAATGTTAAATTTTTAATCTACCTTTCAAAATTCAGAAAAGCCCTATACGAAAGGGTTTTAGATTCTTTTATTCCAAGAAGAAAGGTCACACTTAAAGCTTAATTTTAAACTTAAGTTAACTGAAAAATCACTTGAAACAGTGAGAAGCAACAAGGTTGAAGCCTGTCATGATGTCACTCTGCTTCATTGCCTTACTCCTTTCCTCAGAACTAACATAGACAAAATCGGGAAAAAGGTATGATGTTTCTGGTTAGCTCTGCTTCTGGACCTCCCTTTATGCAGAGACCTCCATTGCCTCAGGCTGCTACCATACCTTTTTGTGTGGCTCAGCTAATCATTAATTCATACTAACATAACAACCACCTCACTAGTCAGGGAGGTGAGGTGGTACGAGGGGCTTTGAATGTAAGAGTTTCGGTGTTAAGAAAAGTACTTCAGGTTTCATTGGAACATTGGGGGACATAACTTTTTGGAGATACCGGTCCTTTCTTTCTCTTACTAAAATTAGTCACATGAGCTAAATAACCAGGCTACCTAAAACAGGATCTGTTCTGCCTTCTTTCCTTAATTTTTTGACTTCACTGAGAGTCTCTACCACAGAAGTAGGAAAATCACCAGTCCTGAATTTGTGATAATTTTAGACTTGGGGACAAAGAGATGGAATTAGCTTAGTGAATGAGCTATACCTTCCAAATATGTTCTACATGATGATTTCTCTTCCCTCCATGCAGCCATATTCAATTTGCCAGTTCTGTGACATTTTTTTCCCATTAAGAGGCAGAATCTACTTCCCTTCCCTTGAATCTGGGTGGGCTTATGACTTTGACCAAAAGAGCCCAGCCAAAGTTAATGGTTCGTAGTTTTGGAGGCCAGATCACAACAGGCCACAGAACTTCAGTTTGGGTTGTTGGAAAATACCCTCTTGGAGCTCTGATACCCTGAAGTTATTATACAGTGAGGAAGCCCAGTTCACTTGAATGTGTATATGGTGTTATTTAAGCCTCATCTAGGATGATGGGGTTGGGCCTAGACCACCTTCCAGAGTACTGACTAAAAACCCCATTGAGTGACTGTCTTCACCTCTTGAATTGCTCAGAAATTGAAGGCCAAAATGAGAGTAATTTTTAGAACTGAAGAACCCCTCCCCCACCCCCAACTCTTTGTTTTTCTTTCTATTAAAAGAAAGCATTTTGGAATTGCTAGAGCAAGAGGGAATTGATTAGATATAAGAGGCTATCTGGACGGTATGGTGTTGAAGTGGGTTTGGGCTGGTTCTAATTTGAATTTGAGAGAAGAGGATCAGAGGTAGGAATTGGGGCATTTTCTGCCTGCCTTTTGGCCATACCATATTATATTTAAGCAACAAATGCATCAGCTTAGTTTTGGCTGACTTATTGAAACTAAAGATTTAAAATAGTATTTTCTTCTTTTGTGTGATTAGAGACAAAGCCACAGACTAAATCATTTTCAAAAGTTACCTTTTCATTATTAAAATGGAAAGATAAAGGTATGTTCTGCACTGTTTCTTTGAACATCCTCAACCAAGTATCTGGATATACTGATGTGTTATAATTATGACAGGAAAGTTGAGTTTTAGCTTTAACTCAGAAGTACAAGTAACACAAGCTTATTTTATTTGGGTGTGGCCCTGTTGATTGAACGTATGTTTTTCTCTATAATGTGTACTTTTTCTAGAGTTGAACAATCAGAGGCTGTTGGATGGGGATCGCAGGGTGGCAGCTGCCGGAAAAACAGGCCCAACTTTGTTGCTGCGGTTGCAGGGACCCAGTGAGCTTTTCTATTCGAGGCCTTGCCCTGCACTTGAACCCAAACAGCTTGGACACAGAACATGCTGAGGTTCTTATCGGGGAAGGGATCGCAGCTCCAGCCACATTCTGGGCTGTTATGTAAACAGGCTGTTTGAAGCGATTTGGGCCTCAACCGCAAGGTAGGAAGCAAGATGCTCTTGTTTATTTTTGAAGGAGAATTTTGTGGCCCAATCTGTAGTGAGTTTGCTGAGCCATCTGGAATACCACTGGAGCCCCAAGAAGCCAGAGTGGGGACTGACTCTGGGTGTCTCTAGGGGCTAATCGGCTTCAGATCTTTAAGCTCAGCCACCGTAGACTCTTTGCAGCACAAAGGTAAGAGTCACAAGAACACATGGAAGAACCACAGTTCTTGTTTTAATTTTTAAAATAATAGGAAGACAATAGGTGCTTAATGGGCCTCCATTGTGGTAAACAACAACAACAACAACAACAACAAAACAGCCTGAGCTCTGATTAGAAAGACTGACATTCTCTGCACATATGGGATATAAAGTATATCAAGACCAGAAACAACTACCATGAAGGAGAACCAAAACCTTTGGCCCCTGTGCTCTATGCTTATACCATGTGGGCTCTTCAGTCACAAACTTTAGTCTCTTTCTCAGATGCTGGGAGCTGACAATCATCCACATTTCAGCTGTGCTCTGGGTCCATGGGTCCACAGCCTGAACTGGGAGGTGTCACCTCCCACTGCAGACAAAAAAATCACCATCCCAGTGATTTGATGACATGGGGATCCTGCTGTCTTAACCATCCCTCGGGCTGTATCTTATAATGGGATCTTTTTAAGGCGATCCTTTTGATACCCTTAATTAAGACCTGATAGCAGAAACCTTTCCATGCCTTCTGTTTGAAAGTTACTAGGGTAGAGGGGCTTCAGTTGTTTCTGTATTTTTAATGAAGGTCAAGCCAAGCTGCTTTACAATGTCACCTTCAATTTCAAGCATTGATCACCTCTCCCGTTCTGTCCTCTCCTCTACCTGTCTCTGTGCCTTAATCTGAGAAGATAATTACAACAATATTGGCTTACGTGGCTTTACTGGGTTCTAGGCACTGGGCTAATTGTTTTAACATGCCTGATCATCTTTTATCTTCAGCAATGGTGTAAGCCAGTTTGATTATTATTTCTGTTTTACGCATGAGGATACCCAGGTTCAGAGAGTTTAAATGCCTTGCTTAGAGTCACATGGTTAGGAAGAATTGGAAACACCTGAAGCACAGGGAATGTGATAATGTGTATTGTTGCCAGGCTGTTCTTGCTAACCTGGACCAAATTCTGTATAAACAGAAGGAGGAGGGAGCATCTCATAGATCTCCTAGGAGGGCAGTTCCAACAGAATTAACAGGTCACTACTTCATTGTAGAATATCAATAACAGATATTTCTAACAATTCTGGGAGTGAACATCTCCAAAATTTTGTTAGAAATAGAAATGGCTTAATGCTTAAAGTTGCAGGGAGTGCATAGTAGTCTAATGGCCTGACATGATCAAATAAATATAATAGGCCCTTATTACAGATTTTAGAATAAACAATGACAGCCACAAAATTTGGGGTTTTCTTCTTTTGTGTACCATTCTGGATACATTGGAAAGAAAACACCACAATACTGCTTATTCCTAGGAATTGATGTTTCCAACCACCAGATCACCTGGTTTTAAAGTTGGCCCCTAAAGAAAAAAGAAGGCAATTAATGTAGACTCCAGATAGAAAACTCTGATTACCTTTCATTTATATCCAAGACCATTTCTCCCCACTACAACTTCCTAATCAGTGTGGGTTTCGAGAAAGTTCAACCTGCCCCAGAATAACCTTATTTATTTTTTTAAATTTAGATTTTTGGTTACTCTGGAGCAGTGATGTGGGATGAACAGTGACTGCCAGCCAAGACACTCACATTCTAGCTCCTATTCTCCTGTCATTATTCTTGTCAATTTAAGTAAACTACTTAACCTTTCTAGAACTCTCATTCTGGCTTGGATTCAATCAGAGATTTTTAATCACAGAGCTCATGGACTTTGAGAGGATTTATGGATAAGATTCATAACATATAGGGTCTGGCAGAAGTAACACCCCTTTTTTATGAGCTGGTAATTGTGCCAAATCTTTTATTACAAAATCATAAGCATGTAATTCTATAACGTAACACTATCACATTTAAGCTTTAAAGAGGGCATTACTTCTGCTGGACCCTGAATATAGATTTAAAAAAATTCTTTAAAGTTCTATGTAAAATCTTAAATACCATTTTGAGGCAAAAGAGTACACAGCTTGCCATGGAATTTTCAAAGGCTACATGATCCCCAAGAGACCAGGAACCTCTAATTTGCATGATCTCTACAAATCCTTGGCTCAAATTCTTTATAATGGTGGTTTTTTAATGAGTTTTGCCCATAAGGTGTACATTTAGACATTTTAAAGATTGCAACCATGGAGAGAGTTCCAAACTACTGTGGGGAGACCCCTGGCTTAACCTTCACATTTTGTACTATCCTGGGTTTGATGAATGCATCATTTGATTGCACCATCCAGAGTCTTAGCCCAGTGAGCTGTCTTTGAGAGATGTTGCCTGGTTGTATGGTATTAAATGCCCATTCTTGATCTATAATGAGGTCTTTTTGAAAGTGAAACACAAAGTCAATTTTAAGTAATGGCCAAATATCAAAAAGCCAGAGAGAACGGCCAATGAAGACAAAAACCAACTATCCAATTCAAAACTTAACAAATGGACAAAGAAAAATAATAGCTATTCTGTGTCTTAACTTTGCATGATGTTTGTTGTTGCTGTTTTGTGTCTTTTGTCCCTTTACCAATATTCCAGTCATTTCTTCCCATAGTTTCTACACTCACAAGGATAGGTAGGTGTGATAACTCGGTGTAAAGAAAGAAGCAGAAATTGGTGTTTGGCGCTCATGTACCTGATACCTAATAACTGTAATAAGGAACCCTGGCTGTGATGAAGTAGTGAAAACTAGCTCAGTGTCTATGAGAACAACTCCTTTGCAAAGGATGCCCTAGGAGCTCCAGGGTAATTTGTGCCCACTAGGGATGAAAAGGCAGCCCTGGTTCTAAGACAGTGGGCTTGAGTTTTAGCTCCCTGACTTTTGGGTCTGGCAGTGCGCTATGACTAACTACTACAACTGATCAAGTAGAACTTATATGTAGGCTCCTCTGTCATTGTGGAAATCTCTGGGAAGGAATTATGGTACATGGCAATGCAGAAATAGCCATCAGAACCCAGCACACACGCCAACCTGCAAAGCTCATGTATCAGCAGTTGCAAGTTTAGACTTGGGTTTTGTAAGGTGCTGAACTACAAGTCTGCATTCTCCATTCAAGTGGATTCCATCATGTGTGGCATATTTATAAAGAACTCTTGTACCATGTGTGTGTTACAGTCCACCCACAGTGGATGACAGGTATTTACATATTTGCTGGGTGAGAGTCCCTCACATTAGAGAAGGTTGGTAGGTGAGCCTTAACTGTTTCGTGTTCTTGTGATGGAGTTGATTCATCCAGTGCATAAAGTATTCCAAGTTCTTGCTAAACAAATTTTTTCTTAGGTTTCTTAGAAAAAAAAATTTTTATTTTTTGATAGGAGCGTCAGGCCATAATGTTGTGTTATGTGTATTAGCCCACCTACCACAATTTTGTGAGTGTGTGTGTATATGTGTGAATGTGTTTATGGTTGTGTGGTTTGAGTAAATGGGCAACAGGCAGAAGCCTATGCTTTTCTTTTACAGAGTGAAATGAAGGTAGAAGTTCTATACAGTTGGGAAGAGTGATGATCTTTAAAAATTAGGGAGCTTAAATCTCCTTTGGTTTTGGAACAAACTGTTTCTTTTTCTTTTTTTTTAATATATTTTTATTTATTTATTTTTATTTTTGACAGAGAGAGAGAGAGATACAGAGACAGAGACAGATAAAGAACTGAATTGGGGGAGCTCCCAGTTCAGCATACGGTTCCGCATGGGCCGGGGCCGGGATTTGATCCCCGGTCCCTGGTGCTGCAAAGTGAGCGCTTAACCCACTGAGCCATCCCAGCTTCCCCCAAACTGTTTCTTAAGTAAGGCTTTTTGATTGGTGGATTTATCTTCTGATCAATATATTCTGGGATGAATCACTTGCCTGCAGGCTGACTGAAAGGAGAAAGTGGCCGATATTCTGAGACTTCTGCTATATCAAAATGACAACCTTTTAGCCTTTTCTGTAGTGTGTTATATGATGGTAGACTCCCATCAAAGGAAAATCGTAGGTAATTTAATTCATGAAAGCAAATTTTTGAATTCCCTGAATTTGTGTGATCTCCAAGAAGTAAATTAAAAGCAGTAAAGAAGGAGGGCTAATTGTGTAGATCCTGAATTATAGAAGGGAATTGCAAATCTGTGTGGTAGGCCCCAGGAACTACCACTGTACTGGTGGGGATTCCCCTGATAAAAGAAGCATCTCTCTAAAAGTTTTAATACTTTTGTGAAATAATTCTGTCTGAAGTAATGCTATGTAAGCCTCTCAACGTGTGAGTAGACACTGTTTCTGAGGTCGCCACATCGATGTTTATATAGGGAAAAGGACCTTACAAAAAGTGTTACTTTGATAACTATTGTATTTGAAACCCTAATTGTATTTGACCAAAGGTCATTCTTCACAGTTCTTTAGTCTTTCTTACAGAGATCTATAGGATTTTCTTTCCTGCTAAACTTATTTTTATTAACACTTAAGCTACATATAGAAAAGAGTGTGAAGCTTAAGTGTACCTCTTCATAAATTTCTACAAAGTGGGCACTCCCATGAAAGCTATCCATTATGAAAAGCATTGCTGTGTCCCTGTTAGCCTTCCTTGTGTTCCATCTGAGCCATTAGCTTGAGAATTTGGTGATCAATATTCTGACATCCACCTACATACAAGTACACTAGTTTTTTCCCCTCATTTTGAACTGTATGTAAATGGAACCATACAGCATACAGTCCTTTGTGTTTGGCTTTTTATATGTTTGTGAGATGCATTCATTATGTTGCATACATCAATAATTTATACTTTTTCATTGCTGTGTAATAGTCTATTGTATCAATACATCACAGTTTACCCATTCTATTGCTGAAGAATGAGCTGTTTCCAATTTTTGGCTAATTAACATTCTTGTACATATCATTCATTTGTTAGACATAGTACTCATTTCTATTGAGTATATACCCAGGAATGAAGTTTTTGGATCATAGATTAGGGATATGTTCACATTTACTAAATAAGCAAGAGTTTTCCAAATTTTTTCCAAAAGAGCTTTACCACTTCCCAGCACATTTGTTCTTCCATGTTTTATGTTATGCTTTTTTTTTGTTTTTTTAATGTCAGGTTTATTGAAATATACTTTAAATGCAGGAAAAGTCACCCTTTTTAGGTATATGGTTCTATGAATTTGATAAAGCAATATGGATATTTGACCACCCACAATCAAGATATAGAATATTGCCATCACCACAAATACCCTAAATATTTCTTAATACTTATGATCAATACTCTTACCACAGATCGTAGACACTACTGATATTTAAAAAAATTTTTTTAATAGTTTTGCATTTTCCAGAATATCACCTAGACAGAATCATGCAGTTATACAAATTGTATGGTATTTTGTATATACCTTCTTTCACATAGTATAATGCTTTTGAGATTTGTGCGAGTCATTTCATGGATCAGTAGCTCATCCTTTTCTTTCTTTCTTTTTCTTTTCTTTTTTTTTTATGACTGAGGAGTATTTTATTGTGGATCCACCACAGTTTGTTTATCCATTCATTGGTTGATGGACATTGTTTAAAGATTTTGAGATTATGACTAAAACCACTATAAATACTCTATATAGGCCTTTATATAGACATATGTTTTCATTTCTCTTACAAAAGGTATGTGTCCAGAATAAATATCTTTATTTATTTAATCACCCTCACCATTCAGTAATAAGTTAGCAAACAACTCAATTTAAAAGTGGGAACATATTTTGTAAAGACATTTCAAAGAAAATACATGAATGGAAACAAACACATGAAAACATACTCAATATTTTTAGTCATTAGAAAATGTGAATTAAAATCACAATGATATATTGCCACACACTTTTTTAATGGCTAAAATTAAAAAATAAAAATGACAAAGCCAAATTCTTATGAGAATGTGCAGGAACTGAAATTCTGATAAATTGCTGGTGGAAATGCAAAATTTTGCAACCAACATGTTTTCATTCATTTAAATAAAATGATATCGCAAGATACAATTTTATACAAAATTTTAATTAATATTATAGTAATTAATATAGTAATTAATATTACTATACAGTAATATTATTAATGTTAATAAAATTAGTATTAATATTATTTACCCACACATTTACAATTGCCATTGCTTCTCATTATTTTTCATTTTTGTGTGTTTCGGTCTGGGATTATTTTCTTTCTACTTGAATGACTCTAGTACTTCCCTTAGTACAAGTCTGCTAGTGAAAAATTCTGTTTTTGGTTGTCTGGATGTGTACTTAATTTGCTTTTACTTTTATAGAATGTTTTCTCTGCATATATAAGTTTAGGTTTACTGTTTTCTTTTTATACTTAAGGTAATTCTGCTGTCTTCTGGCATCCATTGTTTCTGTTAAGAAGTCAGTCACCAATTTCACTGTTGGCATGGCTTTCATGGCCTGTGACTTCTGAACTTCTCTTTAAAAATATTTTGTTTTTTAATGATCTTCAAATTTGTTCTTATAAGAAGGAAGAGCATGCTCAATACATGTGTATAAATTCATAACACAATGGTCGGTGGGGTCATTTACCCCTGAATATCTGCCTAGCTTGGTAGGGGTTTTAATTGTTTTCGTTTCACAAAATCTTTTGGAAATAGGAAGCAGTTGATTTTTAATGAGGAGGATGTGGAGCATAGGGCTTGCCTCCGGCCACGCAGGGAGGAGGGCTTGACAGGGTCAAGTAGAACCCTGCAATGGCATCTTAGTGCTCGGATGCTAAAGCTTTTCCTCTCCTAGAAAGCCACAATACTAAGCCTCTTACTGCTACGCGGTTACAGAAATGAATGCTTCAGTTTTATGTACTTTGGGGTCCACATGCAGAACGTAACGGGCTTGGGTGGAGTGACCACACAAGGACCAGGAGAGAAAGGATGCAAAGCCTGTGACAAAATGCTGCTGCTGCTGGCCACCTCTGTCCAGTTTGTTTGTACTGTGGAGTTCTGGCCTTAATTCTGTAAACTAACTTCAGTGAGCCAGTGTATCTTGTTCTAAATTGTTTTTATTAGAGAAAAAATGGAAAGGGTGCTATAGAAACAGGGAGAGAGAAAATAAATCCAACCCAGCTTGACTTGCATAACAAAGCATGTTATGTGTGTGATGGCCCAGAGTGTCCTGTATGAGAAGATGTGGACGACTTATTCTGATTACTCATTATCTTGTAAACCTTCTAAATTTTTAGAAGTCCAAAAGCTCTTACTTCCTTGTCTTGTCATTCGAGTGTGTTTGGCAGAGTGACAAGAAAGGATGAAACAGTCGATGTTCTCTGTGAGTTCTGTTTAACCGGTTTTAGCCCATTTTGTGCACTCAACTCCACTTCCACGATAGTGATTTCTGTGGGCATACTCACAGGTGACCCTTCTTTCTTTTGTAGTGCTTTATATTACACGGAGATCAGAACCCAACGTCAGTAATCCTATTTGGGAAAAAAACACATGAAATCTTTTGTAAGAGCATATCCTCTGGGCACTGCTTCATGGATCCAAATTGTCTACTGTTGTTGAACATAACTATTTCAAAGAGGTTCTTTTGTTTTCTTTCTTCCTTTGGATTTTTTTCTTCCCCCTGCTTACTGTTGTTGTTAGCTGAAATTCTTGCCATCAGCTGCTTCAAAGAATGTGAATCTGGTGCTTGGGCCAAATCCACCCTTGGTGAGTAGTCATGTCCGTGTCTTAAATACTTCCTGCTTCTTCATACAGCTTCCCAGAGTTCACAGCAGGACGGGAGGGCACAGTGCTTGTGTATCAGAGAGGGATTTGGTTTCTAACCACCTCTCAGAGGAATTCAAAAAATTACTTAACTTTGAGAAGAACTCTACATTAGAATATGAATTTGTTCATATGGAAACAAAATCTACACCCCAAATTTGGGAAGCTTTTCAACAAAAAGTAAGATATATTTCATAGTTTTGTATCACAAAATATTGGAGTTTTTACACACACACACACACACACACACACACACACAGAGTTTCAAATAATTTAAAGAATGCTTTTGTTATTAATCCTCTTGATCACAGTGACTTACAGGCTCACTACCTTATTCAGTGTTTCTGTAAATGGAAGGTACCAGGTATAGCTTTGGTACTACATTTAGCCTTGTTTTTTTCTAGGCTGCATAGATCTGTTTCTGCCCTTGGAGAGGATCTTTTCAGTTGGGCAGTCAAAATACCCTAAAGAGACTTAGGAACATCCCAAGAAAACCAGTTAAAGGAGGAGAGTTTTGAGTATGTTATGTATCAAGAAGAAAAATATATTGAATTAATGTCTACAGTGAGCTAAGCAAAGTTTTAAAGTGCAGAGAATAAAGAGAGGGGTATGATCCTTTAAAAGCATTATTATAAAATTATTACAGGTTTTGGAATCAGAGAAGCCTGGGTTGGAAGTGACCTTCCACTTGTAAAGTGCATGATTCTAGACAAGTCACTTACTTCTCTGATTTCCCAAGCCTGTGTTTCCATATCAGGAATCTATCGATCACAATGGCTCCATGAAGAAGATCAAGGCAAAAAAGATGATGGGAAAAAATAAAAAAGTAAAGTGAATCTGAAGAAGAAAAAGATAAGATAAAAACAGGAAGATGGAAGACATGAGAAAGGCAACAGGTTGTGACAATTAGGGATACTATGTAAAAAGCACCATACCCAGCATGCAGCAGATACTTAATAAATTCTCATCGCTAGTACTGTTCTTGTAATTATGTTTCTAAGAGTAGTCATAGGTGGGGACACATAATTTGACCTGATACATGACGACAACTATGGTATATTTTGGTACTAAACTATTTAACTATTCTCAAATCATTCTTGCAAGGTCAGCATTATTTAAATTTGACATTTAAAGAAAGATTGCTTTGACTTCTTACCTACATTAAAAATTATTTCAAGTGAGCATTAAGATAGATAGTTAGACATCAAAACACAAGTACAAGAATAAGAGGTGTATTATAGAAAATCAAGGTCAAGGTCCTGTTTATATCTTTACCTTGTGTGTGCGTGTTTTTAAAAATTTTTTGTGAATTCTTTGATATAATGAGATCTTCTAAAGGTTGTTATATCCTCTGATTTTTAAAAAATATTAAGGTACCATTGGTATCCATTGATTTTTAAACAATTTCCTTTAAAAAGAAGACCCAGGTGATGTGACATGGAGTTGTACATCGGGAAACTATTAATTGTTACTAACCAATGTCACCCCATTAAATTTAACAATAAAATATAATAATATTAAAAAAACAATCTCTGAACATGGAAATCATAAAAAAAAAAAAAAGAAGACCCTTTTCTTGTTAAGATTTCTATAAATTTAAGTCATGAGGGCATGGTATAATTAAGTTTTAAAAGTCAAGTAACCAATCAGAAGGGAATTCAGCTTGTTCTTAAGAAAGAAACCAGTCTATTATTGAGGAAAAGACATTGGTGAAGAAGAAAAAAATTAATAAAGTGACTGAAGTGCCCTAGGGAAAAATTAGCTTACAATGACTTCTTGTGCAGCCAGTCAGAATAGGCCATTCATGCAGTGACTGGCTTTACAGGAAACATTAAAAAGCCCAGATGGCTCAAGTTTACATGTTTACAGAGCAGCTGGGAGAGGCAGTGAAATCCCACAAGTGCCACTCAGTTAAGGAGAAGATTTTTAGTTCTGAGAACAAGAAAAAGTTGAAAAGGGGTGGGACAGAACAGGTGAAAAGGAAAAGAAGGGAAAGGAAAAGAGGGGGAAAAGGGTAAAAAGCCGATAAGGTTGAAAGTGGGAAAATATGAAGAAGTAAAATGAAGAGAGGAAAGAGAAAGAGGGAAGAGGAAGATGAAAAGGAAATACGGAAATAATGACAAACAAGAAAAGTCTTGTAAATATGCCCAGGTTCATTAGTAACTAATGTTGTAGTTAATAATGCCTTTGGGTTATATTAGGTACAAGTGGTTCATCGAGGAAAAGGGAAATGAAATGTTTTAAGTAAACTCAACTTTGCACCCTTCCATTGGCTTAGTCAGAACCTGATTTCAAAGGCACATTGGCCCCTGTTTACTAAACAGCACCAACGTTTATGATGTAGTTGGAATAGCTTTGGGCTTCATCTATAATGTAGTTTGCTATGGTTCTGTGACAACATTAACAAATGCCACCAAAAAAATGTTTATTAAGAGTGACATTAGATTGTTTACATAATGGCTTCTCCAGCCCGTGGTTGGAGTAAAATTAATTCTCAAAGAATGAACTGAGCAACCATAAACTTAAAGGGGGAAGAAACATAATTCTGGTGTTTACAAACCTAATAATGACATGAATCAGTTTAATCTTCTGACTTAAGAGGGTTTCCCAACAGTGGCACTATTGACATTTAGACTGAATAATTCTTTCTTGTGGGCCCTGTGCACTATAGGATGTGCAGTGTTGCTGGCCTCTCTACCCACTAGATACCAGTAGCAAACACCCCCGCTCCCCTGAGTTGTGACAATCAAAAATGATTTCAGAGATTGCCAATTTCCTGAGTTGGCAAAACTGACCCCAGTGGAGAATCATTAATTTAGGAGCATTGAATAATATCTACCAATTCACTATATTAAGAAAAATAAACAAATATATGGGCTAGATTGAAGTCAAGGTGCTATCACTCTGTACCCTTGTTTAAGATTTTTCTAAAACATTTTCACAAGTGTTATTTCTTCCTCATACGTACCCGGTATACGTTTCTTGGAAGAAAATCAGGGGAGATAATATTATACTTCTTTTTCCAAGGAAACTGCGAAACAGAAGAAAAGTGAGGGCCAAATCATGTAACATCTTAGTTTGAGGGACAAGGATCTGAGCGCAAAGAGTTTATGTGGGAGACAGTCCTAGCAATGTCCATCAGGGAAGCGAAAAACAAAAGGGAGGCAACCAATAATCTGAACAAGTCACTGCTGTACCGAACTGAAGTTTAAGCTGGCTGGGAAACTCTGAGGGCTAGTGGAAAACATGTGTTTCAAAGTTATCCCATCCAGAGGACAAGGAACTGATGCCAGTAATCGGTGAGGAATGATTCCAAGATGAGGATGTGGTAGACAGAATAATGCCACCCCCTAACCCCCCAGTATGTCCACATCCTACTCTCTGGGACGTAGGGGATGTTACCTTACATGGATAAATGAACTTTACAGTGATATTTAAGTGGTGGACCTTGACATGGGAGATTGTTTTGGAGAATCCAGGTGGGCCCCATGTAATCCCAAGGGTCTTTATAGTGACAGAAGTAGACAGGAGCTTTGCAGTCAGAAAAAGAGACGTGACAGTGGTGTCAGAATCAGAGTGACACAATGTGACAGTCAACTGTATATTGCTGGCTTTGAAGATTACAGGGGGCCATGCGCCAAGGAATGTGGGAAATTTCTAAAAAGTGAAGAAAAGAAGAACATAACTTCTTCGTTTGAGTCTGTAGAAAGAAATGGAGTCTTGTCAAAACCTTGATTTTAGCCCAGTGAGATACATTTCAGATTGCTGACCTCCAAAATTATATGTTAAGCATGCATTTCCTTAAGCCCACTGAATTTGTGGTAATCTGTTACAGGAGCAGTAGAAAACTAATACAGATTTTGGTACCAGAGGTGGGGTGCTGCTTAACAAAGATGTAGAAGTAGCTTTGAAATTGAGCAGTGGGCTGAGGATGGAGGAGTTTTGAGGAGCATAACAGAGAAGCCTAGATTGCCTTTCAAGACATTTAGTAGAAATATGGATGTTAATTTTATTCATGAGAACTTAGAAGGAAGTGAAAAGCATGGTAGAGAAAATGTCTATCATCTTAGAAAATATCTAAATTGTCTTGACTATTGGCAGAAATATGGATGTTAAAGGTTTTGCTGGAAAAGGGTCAGATAAAAATGAGGAACACATTTTTGGAAATTGAAGGAAAAAATATCCTTGTTGTATTGGGACAAAAAACTTAGCTGAATTGTGGCCTGAAGTTATATGGAAAGCAAAACTTGTGACGAATTTGGAGATTTAGCTGAAAAGACTTCCAAGGAGAAAATGTGGAAGGTGTAACTAGGTGTTTTTTTGATGTTCATAGTGAGACACAAAAGGAAGAATACAGATTAAAAGAAGAACTGTTAAGCAAAAGGAAACGGGGACTTAACAATTTGGGAAATTCTCAGCCTATGTAGATTGGAAAAAATGCTGCCATTAGGAGATCCACTGACAAGAAAGTGTGCTCTGGATAGAAAACCAAGCATGTGGTTAACCAGACTTATGTTACTGTCTCAGAAGGATGAGAAGACAAAAGTATGCATACATACCAAGGGCTCTTTTGAAGAGATTAGGCATGTGACTCGGGTCACCTCAGCAGTCTCAGCAGAAGCCAGGAATTGAGGTGAGATTATCCAGGAAAGATATAGGTAGTGGAGCTGCTTTCTAATGGAGTGAATTTTAGTGATATACATGGGAGATCCACAAGATTCTTGAGAATTGTGTACCAGCAGAAACACTTCCAGCTTGGAATAAAAGGTGCAGAGACAAGATAAAATGAAAGAAGGCTGTTGGACCATCACAATTCTATAGGAAATAAAAAAGGCAAATATAATAACTCAGCTGAAAACTTTTGGTACCTTTTATGAAAAGGAAACCATGATTTACAGGGCAGAGCCCCAAAGTTTTATCTCCAGGCCTTCAAACAAAAAGCTTGGTTGGCTTTTGAAATACCTTGACACCAGTGACTCATTTGTTTCTCTCTTCATTTTCTCCCTTTTTGAACAGGCATGTGTATAACTGTCATCCTATGCCTGCTCCACATTGTATTTTGGTAACAGGTAACTTGTTTTCTAGTTTCACAGGTCCACAGGTGGAAAGGAATTTTGTCCCAGGATAGTTCATAATTGGATCAACCATATCTTATTTATATAAGATTTGGAACTTTTGAGTTGATAAGATTTAGATGAGATTTTGGACTTTAAGTTAGTGCTAGAATCGGTTGAGTGTTTGGGAATGTTGTGATGAGGTGAATTCATTCTCCATGTGGGACAAAGGTGAATATTTTCAGGCCAGAGTGTGGACTGTGGAAGGCAGAAAAATGGTCCTTGGAAGATGTTTATTCCTAATCCCTGGAACTGTAAGTATATTACCTTATATGGAAAAATGAACTTGGCAGACGAAATTAGTTTAAGGGCACTGAGGTGTAGGGATAGTATTCTGGATTACCTTGGTGGGCACAGTGTAATCACAAATGTCCTTATAAGTGAAAGAGAGAGACAAGCCCAAGACAGAGAAGATGTGACAAGGGTCTCAGAGTCTAAGTGATGAAATGTGAGAAAGACTCAGCTCTTTATTGCCAGCTTTGAAGATATTATAAAAGGATGTCATGAGCCAAAGAATGTGGTGAACCACTAGGAGGAGAAAAGCAAGAAAATGAATTTTTTTCTAGAGCCTCTAGAAAGAATGGAGCCCTGCTGACCCCTTGATTTTATCCCAGTGAGACCCATTTCAGACTTCTGACCTCCAGAATTATAAGACACCAAATATGTATTGTTTCAGCCACCCAATTTGTGATAATTTGTTACAAAAGCAATAAAAAAAAAAAAACAACAAAAGTAATTATTTCTTCAGTACTTCTGCCCTGTTGTATGCTCAGGTAGAGAGGTATACTGATTCTTGTATTTGCAAGATGGCTGGCACACTGCAATGGAATGAGCCAAAAGAATATAGAGACAGGCTCAAAATCTGCAACACAACTAGTGGTGACAGAAATAAAGCTAAAATTTACAATTTTTGATTCCAAATTCAGTATCCATTCTGTTATACCATGAATGTTAAACAGAGCCACAGAATCACTAAGAAAAAAGCTTAGTTTTTAGTGTCCAGTGATGAAAACGTCTATACCTGATTGTTCAATAGAGACATTTAACGCGGAAACTAATCACAAAGGTGTTGGAAGAACTGAGAAGATGAATGGAAGTTGAGACAATTTATAGATTAGCACCAGAGGGCTGCTGCTACCCACAGGTCTAGAGCAACAAAGGCGAGAGGTGGTTGTTTTCAGATCCCAAGGGGTGGGGTCATATAGCAGAAAGTAGGAAAAGGCACATACCATTATATGCATTTTGAAGTTGTTGTATTAAATAATTTGTGATTGATGACCCACTCTGCTAGAGAACTGAAATTTACATGGTTCATAAATGTTTAAGGAGTACACACATAAGTTAATATATGAATCGGGATTAATGCTCTCATAATCATATTACCTCCTTAATTAGGTTGAAGAGCATTGGAAACATGGAAAGGATCACCCATTGTGGTTAACAATTTTTTTTTTTGGTCAACCCACAAAACACATGATTCTCGTTCATTCACTGATTCATCATTCATTTATTAATAAATTAGTTAATAGAGCGCTTGTGATTAATTTGGAGATAAGTCAGTAAGTGTAAGAGGTGAGGTCCTTGACCTTTTATGAGGAAAATGCAAAAGCTCTGAGACAGAATTGAGCCCGGAGGGTTTGAGAAAAAGCAAAAGATCTGTTTCTGGGACACATGAAAAGAGAAGAGCTTAACCGGTCATTCTTCTGCTCAAAGTCTCCAGAACAATCTCTTAGAAGGCGACTGGCTCTAGAGATGCATGGAAAAGGGAAAAGGAAATAAAATCACTGGTGCCTGTTCCTCTCAGTTGCTTCTTGATTTTCTTGTGGTAAGATGAAGAGCATCTTTGCATTCCTGGGAGTCTTTATTCAGCACCCTATGTATGATTGTACATTACTATGGAGCTTGTGGGCTTCTTCCAGGAATCTAAGATGGCACCTGAGGTTGCTTCTCTTCCCATCCAAGACAGGAGGCCCATTTGAATTACTTTTCCATGGGAGTAGTTAGATCTTAGAAAAAGACATCTTCAGGAAGGCTCTATTTCATCTCAGCAGGAAACATGGCATTCTCATATGGGAGGTTGAGGAGAATTCAAGGATAGGCCTATTTACATACAAAGTTATAAGAAGTTGAGAAAAAACAAGATGGTGAAGAACCTGGGGCTATTAACATCAACTCCTTCCTTCTGTCCCTCCTCCCCCACCCCCTGCCCCCGTTCCAGGCATCTGGTGCTCATTTAGTGCCTCCTGTGGGCCAAACCCAACTGGCTTGCTGAGAGCAAAGGAGTCTTCATGGTTGCAGTTAATGGAGCTCAGCCTCAGGGGGATAGAGTAGAGTGGGAAAGGGTTTTCAATGGATCCAGAGGGGCAAAAGAATAGCCAGGTCATAATTACCTCCAGCAAAACCAATTTTATAATTCCTCCAACAATCAAAATAATTTTAAATTTGTAACCTTTCAGAAATGAGCTAGAATTAGGTTGAAATTTGTTATATTAAAAAAGAGGAAGTGTTGCTATGTAATTGAATAGTATTAATAAAATTGCTTTGCAGTGGGATGGTGTCACTGAACCTTCTGGATATAAAGATATGAAAGCACTTTGAAAGCATTCACATGAAAATAATTGGTTTGGTATTTTAAGTAACTATTATTTATGCAAAGCAAACATGGTCCCCAAAGGCCTGTCAGTCACACTTTGTCTAGATATCAACTTAATTCATCTTGCTTTAAAATTTATTCTTTGAGTGTGCTTTTTATTATCCAATTGGCTTCCTCAAACCCAGTCTGACTGGCAGGGATTTTAGTCACATGTTTGTCTCTGGTGTGCCCATTATGGACGTGACATCAGCCATTACATAAGCAAACCATAGAGGGTCTGATTTCTCACTTGATCTTGTATATGATTTCTTTTCCTTTGTGTTAGCTCTTCTGCACCTGTGTTTGAGTTAACTCTTGGTTCCAAGAACATTTGGGGGATGATTAGAATATTTAAAAAGCAGTGAGTAAATAGATCTCCTAATTACTTAATTGCCTGTGTAAGCCAGACAGAAGATATTGTTGTATTATTACAGGAGCTCAATGGAAGCACCCGCTTTGAAAACCCAGTAGAACTTCCACCTTTTCAGGTCTCACCTGGTCATTTGGCATCAGAGACCCAAGGGGTCATGTGTAGGACAAAGAGCTTCCTCTAGAACCTTTGTTGGAAGTTATTTTGTTTTGAATGGGCAAGTTTTAAGCTGGCGGATTTAGTCACTGAGAAAAGATGTGAGAAAATGAATTAGACAGGTTTCATGAGGTGGCGTTTTATTTTTTGTCTATTGGGATTGAAACTCATGTTCCCATTGGCTAGGATAACAAGGAGGAGAAAGGATGGGAAGAGGCAGGAATAAGAGAGAAAGCTAGAGAGACAGCCAGAAATTGAATATAGATAGAGTCAATGAAGTAAACATTTTTGTTTATTCCTCCACACTTTCCCATCACCATTTTTTAACTCTTTTGAGGGGCTCCTATTGCCTCCTGAACTTCCTCTGTCATAGTATACTGGGATTAACAACATGTACTGGGATTGCTGAATCTCCTATCTTCTCCTTCTAGACCAGCATTTCTAATAGTACTTTCTGAAACGATGGAAATGTTCTATATCTGCACTGTGGCTACAGACTAGTAGAAATGTGTCTTGTGTGACTGAGGGACTGAAGTTTTAATTTTACATAATTTAAATTAATTTAAATAGCCACGTGTGGCTAGTTGCAACCACATTGGACTCTGGAAGGGACCACATAGGATTATCATTGTGTCCCTAAATAATAGTAGGCAATCAAGAAATATTGGAAAAAAGGAAGGGAGGGAGGAAGGAAGGGAAGGAGGGAAGGAGAGAGGGAGGATAAACAATCTCACAAGTAGACGAAGTATGGCTGGAAATTTGGAAGGATGGTGATTACTGGGACTGTGTACCTCTTAGTCTATAGAAGTTATTTATGCTCTTTAAAAAATAACTTAAACTCACTAACTCAGATAAGAGGTTTTGAAGGACTGACCTTCAGTTTAAAAATTTGCTAACTCTCTTTCTCTAGGGTCTCTGGTCAATTTTCTCTGAGCTTTAGGGACAATACAGTTGAGTGCTTTTCAAGGAGCATTATAGTCTAGAACTCTGAGGGGATGTTGAAAGTCATCCCCAGCAGTTTGGTAGGTTAGACAGGCTGTCCTATGAGAAGATCCAGCATCTGAGATGTGGTGGCAGTGTTCCCCACAAGCTGTATGACGTTAACCTCTTCACCTCCTTGCATGTCAGCGTTACCTTCCCGAGATTTGGGGGTTAAATGAGCTAATTCCTAAGCTCCTTTGTGCTGTAAATAGGTGTCAGGGCACTTTTTGGCCTTTTAAAAAGCACAGCCATTTAAAACACTACCCCCACCCCCCCCACCCCCAACACACACACACCCAGTTGTCCACTTGTTAGTATGAAGGATTTTCTAGTTTGATACCACCACTTTAGGTTGAGTATTACAAACGCACAAAATGAGGCTGACGCAGTTACTTAAAAAAGAATTTGTGATGACCAAAACTTGCAGTAGTGATGTCTTTTAAAAGGCATATAAAACTATTTTAGAAGCCTTGGCTTGACTGTGTAAATAAACACTGACTCATTTAAGTTAATGTAACTACTGAATTCAGTATTTACAGTGCTAAATTTGAAGGCATTCATTACTACTAAGCAGCCTCAAAAGAAGTATGAGTCATTTATTTTGTCTCTTAAAAAGATAAAATTTCCTCTGTTAAAAGATAAGAAAATCCACTAATAAAATTTTATGGTCAAATCAATGCATTTTTAAAACTTAAAGGTAATATATACACAGTAAATAAAATTTGGACACAGAAGGAAAGTTCACCAATTGTTTCACTGCACTGAGCCCAGTATGGTTAATGTTTTGGTGTATTTTTTTCTGTGTATGTCCCTCTTTATGTATCATAATTTTTTAAAAAAGATTTATTTTTATTGTTTTTGACAGAGAGAGAGAGAGAGATACAGAGACAGAGAGAAGGGGGAGGGCCCACAGCAGTCTCCATAGTTGCACATCATTGGTTTTTCCACATAGTTTCATTCCACAGGTGGGCGCGGGGCTGCGCAGGGCAGAAACTGGGCCAGGGTCTCACCCCAATGAGAACTGAACTGGGGGCACTACCCAGTTCAGCATGTGGATCTGCACGGGCCGGGCCAGGATTTGATCTTCGGTCCCTGGGGCTGCAAAGTGAGCACTTAACCCACTGAGCCATCCCGGCTTCCCTATATATTACAATTTTAAGTATGTGGTATAGATAATATGTATATGTTGTTCAGATTTTTAATACGTTATAAAATGTGTCAGGCCTCCAAAAAATATAGAATATAACAACCACACATCATATATTTACCACTCAGATTTCCGAGATAAATTCTGACATACCGGTAGTTGTTTCAGATCTATTTCTCATTTCAGACATTTTTGCTTTTAAATATTAATGAGATATTATGAATACAGCACCAACCTCATTCTATTTCTTCCTTCTATTTCCCTTATTTAAATTGTTCTCTATTCCCTTTTATGTTTTCCTACAAATGTATGATTCTACAATTTATGGTATTATTTTATGGGGTTAAAATGTGCATAAATGTTAGCACCTACAACTTGCATTTTTCATTCATTATAAAGTTTTTGCAATGTATTCATGTTGGCACATATTCAACTAGTTCATCCATTTTAACTGTTATATGGCATTCCATTTATGAATGGCCCACAGTTATTTAACCTATTTGTCTGTGATATAAATAAGTTGTTTCCATAATTTTTACTATCATGACAATTTTGTAACAAACATTCTTTGTACATTTCTTTGAGAATAAATGTGAGAATTTTTTAGGGTATCTATCTAGATCAATAGATTGTATGGTAAGAACATCTTCAAATGTATTAGGAACTTCCAAATTACTCTCCCAAGTAATTGAACTAATTTACACCCCAGTTTTATTTTACCTTGATTTCACTAATTGTTACTTTTAAACTTTTAAAGTTGATTAATTTGATGGGTATAAATTAGTATCTCATTGTTTTCATTTTTATTTCACGAAATCACTGATTTCAAGTGAGAATGAAGAATCTTTCATATTTATATTGGTCATTTGTATTTCTTCTGTGAAATGTCTCCAAATCCTTTGTGCTTAGTTATCTTTCTTTTTCTTATTGATTTGAATAGGTCTTTGAACCAATTTATTACAATTTTATGAATACTGTGTATTAAAATAAGATTATTTATGTATATTTAACTGAGCTTCATTCATGTTTAGAGATAACTTATTAACATGACCATGTTGAAAATTTCATCAAAACTTTGATTCTATGGTGACTGAAGGATCATATTTCATAGATATGAAATCTAAACTGTGAAAAGTACATTTTATAAAAGCAATCAAAGAAGACCCTGCATAGCTTTAGAATCTTAGAAGCAGTCCTAAGTGTGAATATAAAAGGCCCCCAATGTCACCATTTTACCTCATAGAATTTCTTTTTCTCAACCTAAAAATAAACTTTTAATTCAAAAAAACATTTCCACAAATATTTTTACTCCAGCTTGAGGTCCTCTTTGGGTCCACAAACTCCAAAATCTAACTTCTAGAGACATACAGACGGTGGCATAGAATTCTGAGATCAGAGACAAAACCATCTTATCAATTAGGCAGTTTACAAAGGTATGGGTGTTTATAATTAAAATCCTCATGTCTTTCAGATATTTGAAAATCAAAGCTAACGTGCCTGTGGTTACATCTAATTGTCCTTCTTGCTCTCTTCTCCCACTCTTTCCCCCATGCTTTTCCTCTCAGCAGCCCTTAATAAGCATTCTCCTGGTTACTTCCAGGGAGGCAGGGCTGGGTGATGGATAGAAGCAATGTTATATTGACACAGAGAGGCCTCCAGTTCTTGATAATCAGTCAGACTGGAATAAATTCTCAGCCTCTCACTTTCTATCTAAATGGACTTGTTGCTGGCCCTCCCAGGTTCTGTTTCTCCATCCATGAAATGAGGGTATCAGAAGTATCATTATAATCCTGTAGCTCAAATTCAGAGTCAAGAGCCAGACACTATATTAGCCTTATCACATAGAGTGTCTCATTTAATTAGTGCTCCTAGAGCAATCAGTAAAGAATAGCAGAGATTGGACAGAATTTAAGTGGTGGCAGCCACAGAGGTAAGAAGCTGGGAGACTGGAAATTGAAGGGGATACTGGGATGGGCAGACTACTGAGAAGAAATTCCATCATGGGAAGTGAAGCTAAACACTTCTCCAGAGCCTAAACACTCCCTCTATTTCTGTAATCCTTCAGGCACAGCTGTGGTTCTGAGAAAGGTGTGAGGCGCTACAATGTCACTTAGGGCTCAAATACCACCAAGAGTAGCACAGTCGTTTGCTTGAGGGAGCTGAACACTTGTTAATGGGAAGAAAATGCTTTTCTGGAACAGGCATTTTATAATAATGGTGGGTCACTGCGATTTTATTTTGCAGAAAGATTTTAACTGTTTTCAGCTTTCAAGGAGGGCATTGTTCACAACAGCTGTGTCCCAAACAGCTTCGGTTTAATACCTTTAAGGATAAACACCTCTTTAAAAAATTTATCCATTGTATATGGGAATCTTTCTAAAATATACATTTTGATACTCTGTCTTTTTAAGCAAAACACACTTATATAACTTAATCTTTTTTCCCCTGAATCAGAGTCATTATACATTTTAGTTTTTATATCATGTCATAATATAGTGATGCTCTGGGGATCGATTAACATGTAACTCTCTGTTTACACTAGTCTGTTTGAATCCCATGTCCACCTTTAAAGGTTTATTCTGTTTTCTCTCTTGCTTTTATTTTTCTTCTGATGTGCTGTCAAACATGTTACAAATATTTATAAAGTAAAAGTAATTAAGCTCTGAGTAAAGGCCCAAGGAGCTCTCCTTATAGTTCAAACAACTTCACTGAAAATGTGTTGATTGCTTAATATGTGACAGGTACGTGCTAAGTGTTCAGAATATGAAGGTGAATAAAACCTTCTCTCTCAGGGATCCCATATGCCGGTGAATTATAAACTTTCCTGTGACTTAGAGGCCTGTGATGTCTTCTGTAAACTGTGAGACACCTGTTTTCATTGTTTGTCAAGCATTTTTTTCTAAATCCCCGATTCTCAGCTGCATTTTCACTACTTGAAGTTGGTGAATATCTAAACTTCCAAGCCTTGACAAGTTCCTTTCGTATATTAATGGCCACTGCCTAACAGGATGAGCAGAGAAAATGCTGAGAGGCGTTGGTGGCCACATAGGGTTTGATACCCAAAGAGGGATCGTGGGGTTATACAGTAATGCTATTCTTAAGTTTTTGTGGAACCCCATACTGTTTTTCATGGTGGTTGTACAATTTACATTCCTACTAGCAGTGCATGTGGATTTCTCTTCCTCCACAGCCTCTCCAATAGTGTCTGGGTTTTACTTGATATAGAATTCCTAGAAATCTTGATGCACACATATTAAAATGTTAAAAATATTTTAGTATCAAATTAAAATAATTTAAACTTTATTATTTGGGATTATTCAAACTTATTTTTAAAATCTCTGTTATGAATATTACAGAATTGACTCCAGTGCTTTTCTGCAAAGAGCTTGAGAATGGAAAGTTTAGAAAGGGATGTCAAACCTGTGACAGAAGGGATTCATTTATGCTCAAGAGTGACCCCAACATAACTTCATGTATTTTGATGTCATCTCTGTCTTTAAGCTGCCTAAAAGCTTCTGTTTTAATTAAGTGGATATAGGGCTTACAGTTTTCTTTATTTGCAACATATACAGCTGAATACTGATCTAGTCTCATAGTTTTCTCTGCATTGTTTCTTAATCTCTGACTGGCAAAAGATATATATTTCTTATGAAATAGGTAGGTTTCAGACCACAGAACTTGGGTTTCAAGAATTCTTTTTTTTTAAGATTTATTTTTATTGTTTTTAACAGAGCGAGCGAGCTAGCGAGAGAGAGATACAGAGACAGAGAGAAGGGGGAGGGCCCAGAATAGTCTCCACAGTTGCACATCACTGGTTTTTCCACATAGTTTCATTCCACAGGTGGGTGCAGGACTGCACAGGGCAGGAACTGGGCCAGGGTCTCACCCTGGTGAGAACCGAACTGGGGGCACTCCACAGTTCAGCATATGGGTCTTCACGGGCCGGGGCTGGGATTTGATCCTCGGTCCTCAGGGCTGCAAAGTGAGTGCTTAACCCACTGAGCCATCCTGGCTTCCCAAGACTTCATTTTTAATGAGGGAAGAGCAGTAGGTCTGTGGAAAAACTAGTAAGGGAAAAGGAAGAAACCAAATAAGACGACATTAAAAAGAAAGTAGTTGACTTTGCATGGCAGTTTCAAACCCACATGAAGTGATTTCTGGCATGATACATGATTTTTCTACATAGTATCCTGGAAAAATTAAAGACACATGCTAAGAAGTCAAGGCAAACCTATGAGAATGCAGAAGGGCTTATTCATTTATTCATTAATTCATCATGACTTTGTATGAGAATGCATGAGTGAATAAATGAATAAGGTCTTCTACATTTTTAAAAAAGATTTATTTTAGTGTTGAGAGAAAATGAGAGAAAGAGAAGGAAGGAAGGCCCAGAGTGGTCTCCATAGTTGTACATCATTAGTTGTGACATGGTTTCATTCCACACAGGTGGATGTGGGGCCACGTGGGGTGGAAACCGAACCAGGAGCCTCCTGCATGGGAGGTGAGAACCTTCATCGCTGAGCCATCCTGGTGGTTACTGGTTGTGTCACAGTTTAGTGCATAGGTTTGCACAGGTTGAGGCCAGGAATCGAACCTCAGACATTGTGATTGCAAGGCAAGCAATCAACCTGCTAGGCTATCTTGGTGTCCCCTGCATTTTTATACATATATACACATCTATCTGCCTGCCTGTCTGTCTATCTGTCTATCTATCTATCTATCTATCTATCTATCTATCTATCTATCTATCTATCTATCTATCTATCTATATCTACCTACCTACCTACATGTATATGTACACATTCATTAAATACATATATTTAATATATATAATCTGCCTTTATCTCTCTTTTGATAGCATTATGTTGTCCTAATTTTTGTGGGATATAAGTTATTCAAAACCTATGATTTTAAGAGCTTATTTGATAGGAGAAAAAAAGATATATGAACACACTGCTATTGAAGCAAAATAATAATTGGTGATGATATAATACAAGTGGTGACACAGTATATGATTCAGAGCCAAAATTAGCAATATAAATAAGAACATTTTGAAAGTTACTCAAAAGAGGAAGCAACAGGAGTTAGAAGTATTTGAGGATGTTATGAAGGAAAAAAAAAGGAGCTGTCAGTGGGGAAATTGGTGAGAGTAAATGTACATGCTGAGATAGAAATGGCTTTGGTGTACTTGAGAGGTGAGTGGATGAATTTGACCGCAGCAATTGGGAGTAATGGGGAATATTACTAAAAGATAAATTGAGCATAGACTGTCAAGGCTCTTAAATGCTGGCTAATAATTATCTTTAAGTTAGTTGCGCAGGAAAGTGACACAATAAAGTTCTATTTAATTTGTAACTGATTATCGAATGGACTAGCAAGGGTGAGTCTAAAAGCAAGGTCAGTTACAAATCATCCAAACAAGTGTTTACAAGAGTCTGACCTATATATATCACAACATGTATGGAATAAGAGACACACTGAGAGAATTAAGGAAAGAATAGTTGACAGGTCTGAGTTATGGCCAGGATACAATGGGTAAAAAAGGAGAGAGAATCATAGATAACTGTGGAATTTGCAAACTTTGGAGAGCTGATTTTAGCAAGGACAAATAATTAGTTTGACTTAGTAAACTATAATGTCCTTTTGCAAGCAGTGGTGAAAAATACTTTTTGAAACTTAAGAAGGCTACCCAGTTCTATTGTAAATACCTCTGAAGGAGTTGTATGCTGAACAAGTGTGCTTCAGGTGTGTTGAGTCTCTGACATATTGGTCAAGAGTTTGCTTGTCCTTCTTTCACCTGAAGTTTGTGAGTCTTTGTTAATTTCCTTTCAGTGTGTCAGCTATTTATAAACTATTCTTTAGGGTTTAGGTGTTTATGTGAAGGTATTTTTTTTAAGTTTTGTTTAAATCTCTTATAAAGCATGACATAAATTCTATTGAAATAAAATAATAAAATACAATAAAATAAATATCTAGTAATATCCTACTGACTTGTAAGCTAATGATAGAAGAGAGAAAGTATGTGAATCAAAGTAATTTCTTAACTATTTTTAGTTTTTGACAAGATCCCCTTAGGGAATCTCTCTTACCTTCAGAATTGAGCACAGCATGAAGAACTATTGAAGTTAGGGAAACAGCAAGGACATGGATCAACTTGTTATGCAAAACCATCTAATTTCTGTCCTCTTCATCAGTAGAGGGGGTACATCTTATAAAGAAATGGCCGAGAGAGGCTAGAAAGGGCGCATTCATGTTTGCAAATAGTAGAGTTGGATCTTGCTTTTATTCCAATTTTGACAATCTGTCTTTTAACTGGGAGTTTAAGATCATTCACGTTTAAAGTGATTATCAATATAATTGTATTAAAATTTACTATTGTGCTATTTTTTAATGTGTATTTTTTCTCTCCTGGATTAATTGAGCATTTTTTATGATTCCATTTTGTGTCTGCTTGACTTATTATTTATAATTCTTTATATTTTTAGTGGTTCCCAGGGATTTACAACCTATATTTTAAATTAATCCAAGTCTGTTTTCAAATAGTATTATGCCATTTTACATGAACTATGAGGACCAAAAAACAGTATATCCCCAAATCCTTCCATTCTTCGTGCTATTATTGCCATATATTTTACTTTTGTATATGTGATAAATGCATACTACATTGTTACTATTTTTGCACTAGAAATTTCTTTTTATAGTAATTACAAATAAGAAAAATAATTTTACCTTCATTTATTCCATTGATACTGCTTTCCCTTTCTTTGTTTAGGTCCAGGAGGCTTTTGACTGATATCATATTTTTTCTGCCTGAACTTGCTGTAATATTTATTGTACAGTAGGTCTGATAGTAATTAATTTCCTTAATTTTTGTTTTTCTGAGAAAGTGTTTTTCTCCTTTAGATATTTGAAAGACAGTTTTGCTGGGCATAGAATTCTGACTTGATACTATATTTTTTTCAGCTCTTTAAAGGTGCCACTTCCATTGCATCCTTGTTTGCATGGTTTCTGATGAGAAACCTTATCCTAGTTGTGTAAATAATGTGTCTTTTTTAATTTGGATGTCCTAAAGATAGTCTATTTCTATTTGTGTGTGTGGAAGTTTGAATATGATTTTTCTAGATGTGTGTGTGGGGTTGTGTGTTACATTTAGCTTGTTAGATGTTCTTTAAACTTTTTGGATCTGTTGTTTGGTATTTTATGTTAGTGTTGGATGATTCTCAGGCACTACTTACTAAAATATATGAAAAGAAAAACTTGAATGTAATATACAGTATATTCAGATTGGTATTGTTCCCAAGTATCTGATGGAAGCAAAATCAAGTATTTTCTGGAGGACAGCCAGTTTACCAGGGCTATCGGGTAAACACTTCCTAATATGAAGTTCCTAGGAGCATGAATTTTGCATAAAAAATCACAAAACACACGAGGAAACAAGCCACCATGAGGGATGGTGGAGGAACAACTATATAATCAGATGTTTAAATCCTGGGAACATTGGCAATAATCAGATATGGAATATAGCATAAGTACCGGTATTTAATATGTTTGCTATGCTCTGAATGTTTGTGTCTCCCCCAGATTCATGTTGAACCTAACCCCCAAGGTGATGATATTGTGACATGGGGCCATTGGGAAGTGATTAGGTCACAAAGAGGAACCCTCATGGGTGAGATTAGAACCCTATAAAAGTGACTCCAGAGAGAAAGTTTATCTCCTGTGCTATATGAGTGAAAAGACAGCCATCTAAGAAGTGGACCTTTATCAGATACTGAATGTGCCAGTGCCTTAATCTTGATCTTTCACAGCTTCTCAAACTGTGAAAAATACATGTTTATTGTTTTAATCCATCTAGCTTATGGTATTTTTGTTATAGTGGCCTGAGCAGACCAAGACAATATTTAAATAAATAAGAGAGGGTATCATAAATATAATTAAAGAATAAGAACAAGAACAAGAGACTGTAAAACTGACCAGGCACATTATTTAAAACTAAACTCAACTGAAAAATATGATAATTAAAAATGGTAACCCAATAGATTATTAAATAGTAAATTATGCATTATTGTGAAAAAAATTAATAAACTAGAATGTAAAAATGAATATATTACACATATACACAAGAATATATGTGTATATTATCACCTATAATATATAGAAAATATATAAATATATATTTGATGTATATATAAAAGAAGAAAAGAGCAAAGAAAGAGAATATCTAAAATGCTTATAAATGGAGTTCTGGAAGAAAAGAACCCTAAGACTGCAACAAAGGCAATAAATACTTAAAGAGATAATGGGTAAGTATTTTCCAGAATTTTTATAAAGCAGGAATTCTCAGGAAGGCTAATGAATCTAAATCAGGATAAATAAAAAGCAAGATATACTTAGAAAATCATTATAAGACTGTAGGACCAAAGACAAAAACATTATTTTAGAAGTAGCCAGAGGGGAAGCTGGGATGGCTCAGCAAGTTAAGCGCTCGCTTTGAAGCTCCGGGGACTGAGGATCGAATCCCAGCCCCGGCCCATGCGGACCCACAAGCTGAACTGGGGTGTGCCCCCAGTTCAGTTCTTGCCGGGGCCTATGTGGGAGGCTCCCGGCCCTGTTCCTGCCCTGTGCAGCCTGTGCCTGCCTGTGGAGTGAAACTATATGGAACACTAATGTCAACTATGGAGACTGCTCTGGGCCCTCCCCCTTCTCTCTGTCTCTCTCTGTCTCTCTCTGTCAAAAATCAATAAAATCTTAAAAAAAAAAAAAAAAAGTAGCCAGAGAAAAGGTGCAATTGCTAACAAATGGCAGAAATAAGATTAAAAACTGACTTAATGACAGCAACAATATAAAACAGAAGACAATTGAATAATATCTTCAACTTTCTGAGAAAAAATTACTGTCAACTTAAAAATGTGTTATTCTATAAACCTACCTCTCAATGAGAAAGAAAGAAAAAATAAACAAAAATATATTAACTTACAGATTCTCACTTAAGGAAAAAGAAAAATATTATCTTAAATAGAAGCTCCTGAAATGCAAGGAATTATAAAGCAAAAATGTGATATGTGCATTACCTAAATAAACATTTACTATATAAAACAAAAATATCTAATTTATAGGTTTAAAAAATAAGACAAAGATAAAACATTGAATAAGAAACATGACCAAAACAGGAATGATTAGTTCTAAGGCCTTGTTTTCATAGTGATTTAACTTTTCATTGTGTTGTTTTAAAATTTTCTTATTCAAGATTTTTAGGGCAACCACTAAAGAGAAAAAGTAAGAAAGGGGGAAAAAAAATAGAATGGGGAAAAATTAATAGTGAAGAAGGCAAGAAAACAGGAAAAAGAAAACAGGAAAAAGAAAACATAAAGCACCAAATAAGATTGTAGTAATGAATCCAGACAAATTAGTAAACATTTCAAAACCAGTGGACTGTATAAAAAATCCCCAGAATCCAGTAATACATTGCTTACATATAACATATTAAAATGTAAGAGCATTGGAAGGAAAAAGACCTTCTTGACACATACTAAACAAAATCAACTAGGTAAACATAGTAATAGAAGAAAATGAAATATGTGGTATAAGATTGGAAAGAACCAAATCTCTCAGTATGTACAGATAATTGTCTTTAAGGGAATTCAAAAGAAACAATAGGAAAACAATTAGAATTAATAAGAGCTCAACAAAAATGTTAGATATACAAATTAATATATAAAAGCAATTTGCATTTCTACCTATTTGCAGGAAATGGAAAAATGACCTTCCAAAGGGGATTTTTTAATGTAATTCTATTATCTATCTATCTATCACCTATCTATATATCTATCATTTACTTGTAATATCTAGAATTAATTCTAAATTTAATGTGAAATCTTTTGTAGAAAATTATAAAATTTTATTGAAAGACATTAAAGAAGAATGAAATAAGTAGAGAAATACCATATTCTTCTTGGCGAATGTTCACTATTTTTGAGATGCCCCATCTCCCCCAAATTATCTGCAGATCCTGTACACTTGCAGTGAAAACACTAAAAGGCATGTTGTGGAACTTTACAGGTTGTTTCTAAATTTTATATGGAAAAGGGCCAAGAATAGCCAAGAGACTCCTGAAGAATATGAATAAGGTATGTGTGGGTGGGGTGAATAGCCCTTCAATGTATCAAGATTTATATGGACAGTGGTGTGGTGCTAGGCAACAGGAGGAAAAAAGAGAAAGGAGAGCAATTCATATGAAGTCCTATATTGATGGCAATAGAGATCAGTGTGAAAAGAATCAATTAATTATTCACTGAATAATGCTGAGGCAACTGATATCCATTAGGAAAAAAATAAAATTGAATCTTTACCTCACACCATGCATGACTTGCTTGTTTTATGGTCCCTAATGCTTCTGAGGGGCTTTCTCCTGTCACAGTGACCATTAGGACAATGGCAAATATTATTACAAGTTTTATTCTGCAAGACAGAGGGTTTCTCTAAGATTTATGGGGAAAAAGCCCTAAATAGAGAAACTTCTAGAAGTGACCAAAAGTAGCAAGCTGATTCAGCTTTTCAGCAGTAGGTTGTCATATAAAGAACATATACAAATAAATGCTGCATTCAATTCTCTGCTAATTCCAACTAACATCTTGGAATCCTAGTCATTTCTAAGTACATTTCCTTTTCTTTAAGGAAAGGTTAAGTGCTAACGTTGTTGCTGGTTTGCCAAGTGAAATCTGGCAAGTCTTACAAGTACATATGTAAACTGTAATTAAATTCTTAATGTAAAGCTATACAATTCACTGCTTTGAAAATAATACTTAACTAAAAAGCCATCTGACATTCTTTCACTAATAAGTATTGACTGGAGTTGGAAGAGGAATTTTTTCTGGCTTGGTTGATGAATTCAAGTGACAAGTTTTACGTTTTGTTGGAGGCTGACATTTTCTCAGAGGAGGTAAGAAATTTGAGGCAGAACTCAGAAGCTCCTTTTGACTCTAGAGCAAGCCATTTATGGTGTGGGAAGGAGACAATTTCACAGAAATAGTGGAAACACTCAAAGGGAGAAGGGGACACAACCCTGACCTTGGGAAATGTTGGACAAGCCCTGTCCTTCTGTTTCCATCTAGCTTAGGTTTGGAGATTTTAATAAGTGAGCTAGACAAGAGTTAAGGAATGAACAGGGGATGCCTTGTCTTTTAGGAACTATAAAATGTTTGTAAAATAAAATACATTAAACGTTTAGTAAAAATTCTGTGCATTGTTTTTGTAAAAGCCTACTAGACATGATACATAAGTCTGTTTTCTCAGGCCTGTGTATATGTGATGTCTTTCTGTGTTACATCTGGGGATGACTTGCAATCGAATCATCTGGGGGTGTTTTATTATTGCACCTGGGTTTTAGTCATATCAGGAAACTTTTCCCTAGAGGCAGGTTATAGAATTCACCCATGTTTATTTCTGGAGCATGTATGATTTCAACTTTTATATTAGATCCTCCATTGGATAGCTGTTTATTTATGTGTATGGTGCAATATAGAGATTTAATCTTTTTTCAACTGGAAAACCAGTTATCCCAGCACCATTTATCAAAAGTTTATCTCTGCCCTGGTGATTTAAGATGCCATCTTCATTGTGTATTAAAATTCTAGAGTTACTTTGATCTATTTATGGACTGTCTATTCTATTCCATTTCACTGTCCCCTTTTGTTGTTCCTTTAAAACAATGTATAAAAAAAAAGTCTCCCTTTAAGAATCTTTGTGAATAGCTCTGGAAATCTGCATTTTAGATAACTTCCCCAGGGGATTTTCATGTCCACATAGCTGCTGCATTACAACTTCTTTAGGAATTTTATTTTTTATCCTTTTAAAAATTTTTTTAAATTGTTTTTGACACAGAGAGAGAGAGAGACAGAGAGACAGTTACAGAGACAGAGAGAGAACTGAACTGGGGGCACTCCCCAGTTCAGCACATGGGTCCGCATGGGCCGGGGCTGAGATTCCATCCTTGGTCCCCGGCGCTGCATCCTGGAGCTGCAAAGTGAGTGCTTAACCCACTGAGCCATCCCAGCTTCCCTTCTTTAGGAATCTTAACAAAACTTTCTTATTACATCAAGAAAGCAGGTTGTCTGCAAGTATAAAAGAACAGGCTGTGATCACCAGAACTACGAGTATGCTGTGGGAGAATGGTTGTTCTCAGCCCTCCTAGCAGTTTATTTTCAGGTTTCACTTAGAAAAATATGCATCGTTTCAAATGAAATAGTTCAAGGTCTGGTACAAGATGGTGGACTGCATGCAAATATTCCCATCTCTTTCTCCAAACCTATTAAAATGACAGTGAAAATGTAAAATAATAAATTTATGAAGTTGCTGATAGCAGATGAGGAAGGATGTAGTAAGACATAAAAGAAAACCAGTTTTTGATTAATTTTTAGAAGAAAGACCATCTTCTGTATACATTTCTTATCTATTGCTGTATAACAACTTATTGCAAAATTAAAACAGTATAAGCGTTTATTATCTCACAAGTTTTCTAGGGGTCAGGAATTTGAAAGTGGCTTAGCTGCATGGCTCTGGATCAGGGTCTCTCATGAAGTGCCATCACGATGTCAACTGGGGGGAAGCCGGGATGGCTCAGTGGGTTAAGCACTCACTTTGCAGCTCCGGGGACCGAGGATCGAATCCTGGCCCCGGTCCGCTCGGATCCATATGCTGAACTGGAGAGTGCCCCCAGTTCAGTTCTCTCTCTGTCTCTGTCTCTGTATCTCTCTCTCTCTGTCAAAAATTAATAAAAT